>PVKE010003015.1:0-76129 GCA_004027555.1 Craseonycteris thonglongyai
GGGTATCTTTATGGGGCACATAGTTGGTGGGACTTCATGGTAGATGGGAAAAGTTCAGGTGAGTTCTAGAAAAGCCATGACATGACCTAAATGATGCATGCGATGGATGTGTTGGGAAAATACAGGGTGACCTTATGACTTAGCCAAGGGCAAAGATATCTCTTGCCTTCTCAGGATCAGAGATTTAAAAGAGACATTGTCCATCAACTGATGGGTAGTCCCAGCTACTACACAAAAGACAAAAATCCAAACCTGGGCTTCAGTGTGCCCGTGGGCACCTAGATTAGAGATGAGGTGCTGTGACCGTGACCTTCTATCCGTGCCTCCGTTTCCATTAGTCAGTTGAAATGGAACAAGGAAAAGAAAACATCGGGGCTGTGAAATCGCAACCAAAATGTGTTATTTCAAGAAGTACTTAGAACCAATTTAGACGGTATACACAGCTCTTTAATTTGCCTTGGCCTGAAAGTTGGCATGCTTCGCAGTCCAGATGTAATGTATTTACATTCCTTTCGTTGTCTTTTCAATTTAGAAATAGACATAGACATAAAATCTTGCACGTCTCAATTTTTTTCCTGCACATTTGTCAATTAAAATTACCCAAATGAAATGGACTGTTCTTAAACTGAACTAAAGATGGCCGACCTTTCTGATGCCAAGAAAAGAACAGCATGATAATCGGGGGCATGAGGACAACTTCTGGTGGCACCCGCCCACCCCCATTACTTTCACTGGGTCTAATGAATACACGTAGGTTTCTCCGTAGGGAGTTCTGGTGAATGGGATTGTCTTCCTTGTTGCCATATGCAAATGTGCATATACATAGATACTGTACTTGAAACGTGTATCTTAAGGGATTTGACCTGGATCATGGTTTGCACACCTAACCCCAGCTCCTTAGGGTATCAAGAAAGTGGATGCGCTAAAATGATGGTGCTCTGGTCCTTTGACTTTGAAACACTGTGCTTGCATAAGAAAATGGCTGAGCAGAGCATGACCATGGGCCACATAAGTGATCAGTTTATAACTCCTGGCTTATAAGAGTCCTAATTGATCCCAGCTGCAATAATCAAAGCTTGGAATTGATCACTGCTCTGATCAAAACTCTCTGATGGATTTCTGTTGCAGAGGGCTCTGTGAAGGTAGAAACTTGATCTGAGGTATCTACTACTGTCTGCTGAGGGCTCAGGACATGGGATGGAACAAAAAATGTGTTTAGGATACAATTAATATGGGCTCAGATCTTCCTCAGTCGGGGTGGACTAGGTTATGCTGCAATGACAAACAGCCCCCAAGTCTCAATTGCTTAAGGAACAAACTATTTCTTATTCATTATGTATATCCGCTATGGGTCAGTAGGGGAGCTGGCGTCCTCTGGTCTTTGTAGTCATTCAAGGATGTAGGCTGTTCCCAAGGCAAAAAGAGATCTGCAGGTATCACTGCAATGGTTCGATGCCCCGGCTTCAAAGCCATACCATTAGCTCCGCTGACACCTCTAAGACCAGCACTTCCTGGCCCATCCAACCATGAAGTGACCAAGACAAACAGTTGCCAAAAGGCAGAAAGGTCCAAATCGCTTTGAAAGGTATAAGAGTAGATTCACTTTTAGGTGGGAGAACTGACTAAATTGCCTTAATGTCAGTATCTATCTGTTGGGCTTATACTACAAATGATCATGGCTGCAATCCAGTGGACTACAAGGTATTTAATAGAAAAAAAAAGGAATAATGTGGATACTCTTGTTTCATCACATACATATACAGAACATCCCTTGAACCTGAAAGTGCAAGTCTTTCTTCCAGGTTTTTTTGTTTTTGTTTTTGTTTTAACAATTCCTATCTGAGTACCTTAAACATAATCCATAGTGCATGTTTCAAGATTATTAGATTGAGTTGAGTTTTAGATAAGTAACTATGTTGAGCCTTAATTGAATCCCTAGAAAGGAAAAGCACAATGATTACAGTTTTTCAAAATGGTAGCCTTTATTAGCAAATGTGAACTTCCCCTTAATTTTAATGCATTAGCATAGTAAAGACAACCAAAACAATCACAGGGCAAAAACTATCTTCTACAGTACAATTTTTCAAATGCCTTAGAATATACTCAACTTATGCCTCCTAATTGAGTGAATAATTTTTTTATAATCTTAAGATCTGTCCATGTTGTCGCAAATGGCAGTATTTCATCTTTTTCATGGCTGAGTAATATTCTACTGTATATATGTACCACATCTTCTTTATCCAGTCAACTATTAAAGAACACTGGTTGTTTCTATGTTTTGGACACCACGAATATTGTTGCAATGAACACAGGGGTACATATATCTTTATGGATAAGTGTTTTTGGATTTTGGGGTAGATACCCAGGAAAGGCAATGCTGGGTGGTATGGTAATTCTATTTTTAATTTTTTGAGGAACCTCTGTACTGTTTTCCATCATGGTTGTGGCAGGCTAAGTGAAATAAGTCAGACAAAAAATAATCAAGAACACGATGACCTCACTCATATGGGATATAAAACTGAAAGCAACACACAAATTGACAAATAAACAAACAAGACAAGCAAACAAAAACTCATTGACACAGACAACAGTTCAGTGGTTACCGGAGGGTAAGAGGCAGGGGTAGCAGAAAAGGGTAAAGGAGGTCAAACATATGGGGATGGAAGGAAAGCAGACTCTGGGTGGTGAACACAAATACAATATATTGATGTTTTATTATAGAACGTACACTTGAAACCTCTATAATTTTACTAGCCGATGTTACCCCAGTAAATGTAATAAAAATAATTTTTGAGAAGGTCTTAATATAATGTCTTATTTTCCGGGCAGCCCTCACATTACCTTGGACAAATTTCTTCATCTCCTGGGCACCCCCTCAGATCCCCATTCATGAGATGGAGGTAATAATATTATGTATCTGGGGTTCAAAAATAGGATTAATAATGGGGATAAAGAAAAGGAATGAGTTACCCTTTATAAGCGCTGTACTCTAGAGCAGTGTTAGCACATGGTGAAGCTTTAAGAAACATTAGCTGCTGCTACTATTTTTGCGTTGATATTGCATAGTCCACGTAAATGCCCTGTATATATTCATCAATACAACAATAATGAACCACAGAAAAGAAATATGCCATTTCTTTGCAAGAAATATGCAAGAACTTCAGCATTTCTGACTTATGCTTAGCTGTAAGCTTAATACTTACTATTATCTTGAAATGTGTTTATTGGTAAGGTTTAATAGATAGTTGGTGTAACACAAAGAGCTACCACGGTGCACTGTGCAACGTGGAAGACCAGCGGGAAAGACGGATGGGTGTGACGGGCCCCTGGCGCTTTCATCCTGGGTGACATGAGGAAAGAGAATGGCTTCCGAAGACGCAATGCAGCATCGAACCTTCTTCATAATCCCCGCACACGGCCCGAGAGGACTCTGAGTCTTCCAAAGGTTTTCAAGGAGGGAAAATTGTAAGAGCTACCTTGATTTTGAAGACAAGAGGAAAGAATAGACACGATGGTCTACGGCAGTCCATCTCTGCTCTGCCTCGTCCCCACGTGTCTAACACATAGTAGGTACTTTGTAAGTGATTCATGAAATGAAGCATCGCTGGTGCCATCTACAATCGAAAAGCAGGTCATTCTTAGACACCTTTGATGTTTAGGTACAATCGCACTATCTTTCCAGAGAAGAAAGTATTCAGGCTGTAGTACTAGAAATAAAAGACTGAACTTCCCCCTCCCTATCCCAGCATGCTATTGAGAAAGAGAAAAAAAATGCCTTGAGCATATTTGTCAAAATCCAGTCTTCGATGCTGAAAATGACATATTTCTATTTATTAAACATATTTTTAAAAACTCAGAAGGTTCTTATTGGCTTATGCATATAAACATTTGTGTTATATTTCATATATAGTGATATCATATCCCCAGATTTAGCTGCTTAACAATCAAAGCAGACTTGAATTTATACAAACCTAACAACATATTGGTTAACTTACTGGTTATAAGAACATGAAGTGGTAAAAAACAAAAAAAAAAAGGCTTCTATTTCATGTTCCCATTTGCTATTAGAAGTCTAAGACCCATGAACACTATCAATATTTTATACAATGCTTTTTTTCTTTTGTGTCTGCTGCCCTCTTTACTCTTTTGGCAAATGGGTTCGTCAGCAAGACCGCTAACACAACATACTAGGGTGCCTGAGTTGATGAAGTTAGTGGGCAGGTATTACCATTCCCTGTAGCCGGAATAGAGGGTAGTGTCACTTTAAGACATGTGATACTTTAGAGAGAGCACGGATGTATTGAAACAGACTCCTGCTACTTACAGCACACACCGTACAGCAGCCCAGCCCCTGCGTTTGGCTGCCTTACTCTGCCCCGAATGCACTGGAGTGGGGACAGCCCGTCGTTACGGAGAAACGGATTCTCATCGGGAAACTGCACATTATCTCACCCTCACTTCAAAGGTCTCCCCAGGCAGAGGTGACGCGGGGAGATGATTTAAAGGTGAAAATGACAAGGTTTCCACCCCTCAAACCGTGGCTCCTTTTCTGACAATACCGTGTGAGTGAACCGGGCGCCTGCTTGATTGTGGAAATAGCCTTGGAAGAGAAAAGGAACACACATCTTTTTAATCCTGCTAAAGAAGATCGTGGGGAAGCTCTTTTGAAAACATCTCCAATTGTGGCACCGATGGATCTGGGGAAGTGTTAGAGCTCTCCAATGAGCACGGGCAGAGTGCTCTGCTCCTGGCTGGGTTGTTCAGGTAAGACGCTTCTCTTAAGGATTTAAGATTCAGAAAGCGGGTCTGTTACCTACTCAGTCATCTCCGGAGAACGATGTGAGGCTGCATGCATTACTTGGGGGAAAGCAGCTCTTAACATAGAGACAGAGAGCGAGGGAGGAAGCAAGGAGAGAACGATATGCAGGAATCTCAGAAGTGACGCTGAGGATTAAAGAAAGTAAAGGCGAGACGGAAAAGAGAGGGAAGAGATTGCAGGGGTCAGGCCCCGAAGGTGGGTTTGAGTGCTGGGAACACTGTGGGTGACGACGTGAGCAAGCAGGCACTGAGAAACTGTGAAGTTTGGGTTGCGGTAGGTGGTTTTTTTTCGAGTTTAGATGAATTCCTAGTGCATTGTAACTGAGATTCACACGCCGCCAATGCAAGCCACAGGCTCTTCTGCTTGGTCTTTCTGTCATTTTCAGGCTATTGTGAAAAGGCCCCCAAATGCATGCATTTCAGGATCACAGAAGGAATATTGCTACTTTGTTCTACTGAAGAGAGTGTATCTGTGTTATCCTATTCCTTCCAAACACAACGAGGCTAGATCTGTTGTGTAGAAAAGTAAACAGTGGGCAGTGAAACTCACAAAAAGTGAACAGTTCGTCAGAATCACAGACTAGGGCACGAGAGACACCGTGCTGCTGAAAAGAATGTTTTCTGCTTGGCTCTTCATTACGATTGTCACCATTCGTGTATTATAGTCACCAAATCCTTCTTAAAGGCCACCTCTTTCCTAAAACCCCAAATGATCTTGTGTTATGTCTGCACACACACACACACACACACACACACACACATGTATAGTTCTGCTGACTAAAGCAGTCACCCTGGGAGGTTACCAGCAGGTTTTAAACGTGTAGTCGAAAATACTTATTGTGTATAATTTGACAGTGGAATATTTTTCTTTTAAAGAAAGAAGTAATCTGGGTGCCAAAGCTCTTTCTGTCCATGACAAAAGCATACACTTCATAGGATGCTTATGGAGAAAGTGCTTCCACATCACGGACTGAGTACAGAGGCTGTTTCAAGTTTGATTAATTTGGCAGCAGGAAATGCTGCAGAAGGGGTTGTTTGAGAAATGGGACAATACGTAGCACAGCTGAGACTGTAGCTCCTAAGACCCTTACAGGTACAGATAAGACAGCCAAAGTTTCAGCGCCTGGGGAAAGGTGTGTGCTCACCTGTAAGTACACACACCACCTGTATATGCATATTCATCAACCCTGTGCAACAAACGCCACAGGGGGATCTTAGGAGGGGAAGCAACATTGTCAATCCGGGCTCGCTCTACGATCCAAGCATAGACCTTGCTTGCTCTGAACCAGTCTGGCTGAAGATAATTCCTTCTGATTTTAAGTCCAGCCCCCAAAGATGGGTTCTATCAGAAGATTACAGCATGCCTCTGAGAAATGATTACTTAGTTTAGCAGAGAGCACAGTGATTAAAAATTCATGACTGTAGAATTAAAAAAAGAAAAAGAATCCACTCTTTTAGGCTTATGTCAGACTTGCAATGAAGTTAAAATGAACGGGAGGCTGCAGCTTTTCAATGCCTGGAACAAGTACAATTTCAAGATCACTGTGTTTAACAGGATGTTTCCTTAGGATACTATGTTTCCTGCTGCCGAACTGACAATCAGGCTTGGATTTATTTTTGCATTTTGGCAATTCTGAGCAGTTTGGTTTTGCAGAATTTCAAAAATGAATCCCTGATCTCCCGGAGGGTGCTCGCCTCCCATCCTACTTCATGGCATGACCTCTGCGGGGTCATTTTTTTTGTTTCCTAGCAGCAAAGGGACAGGACATCTGAGACCCCCACTGCCCCTTCTCTGTCAGTAAACCTGAGGGAGCTGGGGGCTTGAAGCCGGGCTAACCGGCCCTGTCTAATGTTCTCTTTAGGGAATGGCCATGGTGTCTGCAATGTCCTGGGGGCTGTACCTGTGGATAAGTGCTTGTGCCATGCTGCTTTGTCACGCGTCCCTTCAGCACACCTTCCAGCAACATCACCTGCACAGACCAGGTAAGCCCGCGGGGCCGACCTGCCGCTGTCTCCTGAGCAGATGGTTGAAGGCAAGTGACAGAGAGTGCTCTCGTGTGAGCCGCTTGGAATTCTGAGACATGTTGTTGGCGGGATGCTTTGGGGGCTGGGGGCGGCGACAACATGATTTCTACCCACCTCTTAGAGAAGAGGGTTTTCTCTAAGAGTTCCTGCAGCCCCTTCCACACTTGAAGAGTAGAAATCATTCGGTTTGGGATACTTTGTCCCAAAGAGAAATATTCGGTAAAAGGTGGGATGGTTTTTAAGACTTGAGGATTTTTTTGGTGTTTTTTTTTTATTAAGGATGCAAACTAGGATCTTTGCATCTGATAAAGTGTGTATATTCCTGGACTGTATTTTAAACGAATACTGAGAGTACAATCTGAGTGTGTACGTGGCTAAGGATTCAGTGGGAATCTTAGTGCCGAGACTGAGTTCTGCAGTAGTTTGTCAATGAAAAGTAAATGAAAAGGTCACTTACTATTTCTTGTCTGGTTTAATATGTCTTCTTTCCTTTCTCCCTTTCTTCACTTTCTGTTCCTCCAGTGTGCTCCGTGGCTTTTCTCTCTCTCTCTCTCATTCGGCATTTTCAAGGACAGGTTCCTTTTAGCCTGATATATATATATATATATATATATATATATATATAATATTTTTTATTTTTTTTTCCTACAATACATTGCATTTCGAGTCCCAGACGCACTCTCCTCTCCTGGTCTTTCTGTTCATAGTGGCCTCAGCTTCAGTCTGAATTGTCCTCCCCTCGTTGGCCTCTCCAGCTTCCCCACGGCTGTCCCCCAGCTCGGTTGTCCTGACCCAGCCTGGTTCTGGGAAAGATTTCCTGCCATTTTCTGTTTGGCTTCAGCCTCCGCATCCATTGACTCCACTCCCCACCGCCCCCCGGCCACGCCCCCGGCCTCGCCCCCGGCCTCGCCCCACCTCGGGCCGCGGGGACCAGCTGCGCGCCGGGCGGGCGGGCGATCCTCGGTTCCGCGGGGGCTCGCAGCCCCCCACGCCCGCCTCCAAGTCCCATCCGCCCGGCTGGCTCTCCCGGCAGCCTGGGCACCGAGCCTGGGCGCCTCTGCACCGTCGTCCGGCAACACCTCCCGGGCGCTGCCGCAGGCTGGGGGGCAGGACAGGGGGCGCGCGGGTGCAGCCCGAGGGCCCCCCACTCCGCGCGCGCCTGGCTGCAGGAGCCCACCCCGGTCGCCCCGGGAGGACACGGGCTGGGGGCGCCCTGAGCCCTCGGCCGTGGGCTGCCTGCGGGCCCCAGCCTCCCGCATTCCCCAGGCCCGGGTGCAGAGGGGCCGGCAAGGGGGCGCCGGTGCCCCTGCAGGTGGGCCTGGGCCTGGCGTGGCCACAGCCGGGGCTCCCAGGCTGCAGAGCCCGGGCGGCGGGAATGCACGCGTGGGGTGTGGAACCCCCACGTGACCGCCAATCCGTCACCAAGCTGTTCTGGCAAAAAAGTCCTTGACTTGTTGGAGCCACGCGGGTCACATGGCACGTGGGCATTGGTTGTCATACTTAAATATAAGTGTCCCGAACACCAACCACTCTCACGCGTGCTTCGGTCACGTTGTGGGGTGAGTTCGCATTGTTAGGCTTCACCCTGAGACAAGTAGGTGGCCCCCCGCCCACCCCCATTTACCCAGGAGACTAAAGTGCTGAGGGGCTGGGTGACGCGTATGTGACCACACGGCCACTTGGAGGCCAGGTTGCGGGTCTCACCGCTGGAGGCTGTTTGCCCAGGAGGATGGGTAGTGATGTCTCTCAGTGTCCAGAATAATGAGGCCAAGTCGCGTCTCTGATGAAAGGTGAGCCCTTTGGCATGATCTGTGGGAAGTTACAAGTTACGGGCACATGTGGAATCATGTGAACTGAAAGGTGGACCCAGCGGAACCGGGAGAGGTGGCCCGTGGGGATGGCACAGGCAGGACTAGCCGTCATCGCTGTCCCTTAATGTGAATGACATGAACTTGGGCCAGTCCCATCCCTGCTGCTCTGAGCTCGGTTTCAATGACATAACCTTCTTGAAGGGTTTGTAAACTGTAAAGTTCTTCCTAACTATCAGAAAGGACCGACATCGCCTTCGCTTTCATAGACTACGAAGGTGGGTGTTAGGGATGCCGAATGAGTGACATTTTGCTGCGCTCATAGTCCACCGCCGGAGTCAGGACATCAGCCTTGTTCATACTCTCGCTGTTGCCTTTTAACTACGTAGCCCGGGGCGAGAACGTGCCACCGGAGGCTGCGATTCATTCTACCCCTATGCATGCAGTCATGCAAAGCCGCGCAGTCTGCAGTGGGCTTCCCCGGGTTGTCTGTTCGTCAGATACTACATCAGATTTTTTTGGTGAGAGGTCATGGCTGTTCTACGTGTCGTCAGTAAACTCACGCTTTCATGCCTCTTAGTATCAAAATATAATTTTTAATTTAGACACACGTCATGAGGTGCTGAATGAAATTAAAACTCAGTCATTTTTTTTTCATTGTCTACCCTTAGAAATTGCTTATTATCACCATTGTGTAGTCAATTGGCAGGTCAGCTACCCCAAGAAACTGCAATATGGAAGCCAGTTTCACCCCCCAAGTGCTTATACATTTGAGACTCAATTCAGCTTCATTGATGAAATAGAGAAACTATAAATACTCCTTTCTAGATACAGAAAGATTAAAATGATATTAAACTGAAAGTCCAATGTATGTAATATGGTTATTCAACTTCCTTGGGTTTTTCAAGACTCGCTGTAAAGATTAAAGCAATAGATCTTGGAAACAGCAATATTCTAGACAATTTCAGTCAGAAATACAATCTTATTTTGTACAGTCTTCTGGTTTGATTTTAAGAGTAAATATATGCTTCTTGGGATGAGAGCTGGGATGCTTCTTGTTGTGGGTCTTCAATCTTCAGGGACACTAATGAAATGTGTCTGAAAACAAGAGGGAAGTCAGGGCCAGGCTCCTGTGACAACCCACCCCTCCCTGAGCACATCAGTAAGGAAATATCTGGATAAATGAGCCAAAAGGAAAAAACGTAATCTCGTTGTCTCAGATCAGCTAAAACAAGTGACACGAGATGAGAAAAGATGAGTTGCCGGCAGCCCCCCAGCTCTGCCCCATGTGTGGGAGCTTGAAAAATCACCCCTTTCATGCAGCCCAGGCCGGGGCACAGCCTGTGCATACCAAGTATCCGGGAAATGGGGACATGACACACCTTGCACTCCGAGCCCGGGATGAGGGAATCTGCAAGCTTTCCAGCTGCCTCCTCCCCGCACAGGACCCGCCGGCCCCTCTCCCATCAGCCCCTCACGGGAAGCTTTCCCAGCCCCCACGGGCTGAGGTGGCTGTGGCTCTGATCCCTAGCAGCCAATTTCAGTCTCTCCAGAAATAATCCACCACGCTGACGGATGAGTGGAGATGGATGTGACATTCCCCAGCTCCGAATGTGCTGCACCTGGATGGCTCCCCACCCCCAGCCCCAGAGGGACGGGTTAGAGATGTGGACCAATTTCTGCTGTCAAAACAAGAAGTCGGGACAATGTTTTTGTGAGACCGTGGATTTGTGATCTGTCTTCGCGGTGTAGTGAGTTTTGTTCACACACAGAGTGAGACTGTGCTAACTAGGAAAATAACTGATTTTAATGCATTCCCCTGCAGTCCCTAAGTACTCACTATTTCTCCTATTTACAGTATTAGCAATGCAACATTTATTTTCAGTTACTCGCTAGTTAAGGAAGATTAAAAGTCCATCAGATGAAAGTGAATTTTGAGATTACACAAATGAGCAAAATGTGCTCCAGATGAAAAGATTTGTAATTTCAATAATTTAATATTTGGCTAAATCAAGTTTTTATTTTGGGAATGAAGCAGAAAATTACTATAACAGTCTGAAAAACATTCATGCCTCTTAAAAATACATACAATACAGCAGCTATAAGGAGGGCGCTTAATTTAACAAAGGCAGACTGAACAATGACAACTCAAAAGTGCTGCCCCATTGTTTCAGGTAATTAAAATAGAGAGCTTCAGCTCTTCCTAGTTGTCAGTTGTTGGGTAACAGGTGGAGGGAAGGATAATGGTTTGCTAGCTGTAACGTTCTAATGCAGGGTTCGTTTTTTCCCCATACGGCTATATGAATTATGACAGCAGCTTTAATGGTTAAGTTCAAGTGTGTGGGTGTATGAGGATTTGTGTGAGAGACTGACCTTGAAACTTATAAAGTCTGGATCATTTCAAAATACTAGAGTGAGAAAGATCCTTGTGATTCTCTAGTAATTTAAACATACAGGTAAATTCCAGGAGACAAGGATTTAAGTGCCTAATCACCATTCACGCTGGAGCTGCTGCTAATTTATTGACAGGGGTGTATGGAAATTACACATAGAAAGATGACTCTGAATAGAATTGTCTGCGTAACTTGCACGTGGCCTGATTGAGCGCTATATTAAGCAAACTATATATAGAGAGGTATTCATTTATGACTTCATTACATACTGAACATCACCCTCCATTTTAAAGTATTTTTTTTTAATTAAAATATTAAAAGCATTCTTGTATGCCTTATACTTACTTTTACCTTATTTTTCAATGTTGCTTTATTGGAAGCTGCTGGGGGGGATGCATTGGGATGCCAAGGCAACTTACAATAAGGAATTGTTTCATAATTGTAATATAAAATAAACAACAATAGTGGTTGCATTTTGGCTTTTGAAGAATGGGGGAAGCCGCAATGGCTCAGTGGGTTCAGCGCTTGCATTGCAGCCCTGGGGTCCGAGGATCAAATGCTGGCCCTGGCAGACCCGTATGCTGAATCGGGATGTGCCCTCATTACGTTCTCACTGGGGCGAGCTTCCCATGTGGGAACCTGCCCCCCCACCCCCAGCCCAGTACCTGCCCTGTACAGCCCCGTGCCCACCTGTGGAACAAAACTATATCGAAAATTAATGACTTGCAACTAAGGAGACTGCTCTGGGCCCTCCCCCACCTCATTCTCTGTCAAAAACAATAAAAACAAATCTTTAAAAGAATGCATGCTACCCTGTTTCCCCGAAAATAAGACAGTGTCTTATATTAATTTTTGCTCCCAAAGATGCGCTAGGTCTTGTTTTGGGGGGGATGCCTTACACGTATTTCAGCGAGAGGCAAAACTGTAAGTAGGTCTTATTTTCAGGGGATGTCTTACTTTCGGGGAAACACGATAGTGCTAGGTCACCATGTGTAGTGAATCGGTATAAGGATGAGAGCAGATAGGCTGTAATTTGGTGTAAACTGATGCTAGTGATGATTCATTGATCATCTGACTGATGATGTTGACCTCCTGCCAGAGTCAAGAGTGCAGCCATGAACATTTGAGGACACCCCCAAACATTAAAACCAATTAGAGATGCAAATAAATATTTTCTGTCAAACCATAAACTTATGAGAGACTTATTACAATGTTTTATAAATATTGTTACTATGTGAACTCAACCTTGTGGCCTCAATTTGGAGCTAAGGAAAATAGATATTCTTCCACAACATAAACAAAGATTTAGAAGTTACGCCAATGACCATCAGCCTTCCCTCTTTAATTTCTTAAAGTTTACTTAAGATAATAACTTGAACTCTTTTAAAAACTCTTCCAATTTTAAACTTCGTGAAATAATGATTTTAATAGCAAAAACTTAGAGGAAGAGTTTCTTCTCCATCCAAAGGGGATTGTTAAACTATGGGCCATCTACAAAATGGGGCTCAATGTCGCTATTGCAAAGGATGGGATATGTTTACGGTATATTACTTGTGGGCAAACATGCCGATGATGTACTGTTGAGTGAGGGAAACAAAGAACAGAATGCTCAGCTTCAAAATAATTTTGGAGGAAAAAAAAAATTGCACCTGCATAAAGATGTCAGAAAGGATTCTGACATTTCTAGGCATGTGCAAATTCATAAACTCTTTATACTGTGTTAGTTCAACTTAGTGCGCCGACTGAAGTGATTTGGAGTTTTGTTCCTTCTGTAATTCTGTGTGTTTTGGATTTGTTTTTAGTGTGGGTACATATTGCTCTTTAATAAAAAGCTCACTCTATTGCCTGTAGGGAGTTTTATGGTAAAATTAGAAATATATCAAACACATGTTTCTAGTTTCAGGAACAAGAAGGAAGTGTAGGTAGGAAAATAGCATGAAGCTCCTTTCTTTCTAAGAGGCCTCAATATTCAACAACATGTCCAGGCTAGCATTCCCCAGTTCACAAAACACTGTCCTCTCAAGGAATAGTTGTCAGGGTAACACTTCACTGCCTGGTCTGCTCACCTGCATGCAATAGTAAGTGTATGAAAGTTCTGGAAAGACTGGCAGATAGGGAACCTGGTCTTGTTTCATGGAAATTTCCAAACATTTTTTATTTGGTCACCATCGGCAGAGCCTATTTATATGACATGCACTGAGAAGTGTGGACCAAGATAATTCTGGAATCCTGTGCTATTCATCTTTTTATCTCTCACTTCTAGTGAGGAGCTTGACATATAATAGGCGCTCAGAAAACTAGGTGTGAAATTATTAAGGAAAAGAGGAATTGGCTGTTCTGCTGGAATCTGAAACTCTCCTTTATTTGTTACCAATGGTGTGTGAGTATGTGTGTGTGTGGGTGCATGCATATGTATCTTTGTGTGTTTATAATTAGGGGATACCTCAAATGGAGATTGACAGAAACTTAAACTGTCAGTATAAGGTATGCATGCATGTGTGTATCTGTGCAATATCTATGAGTCAATATTTGACTTCATTCAACATTTGACTATTCCATTAATCAAAATAATCCAAAGAATATACTTACAAATGTAGTAAAAAAAAAAAATTAAATGCCTAAGGCTTTCAGTCAGGGCATGAATTTTTTTTCCTAGAGATGTAGAAAACATAGGCATGGTCTTGAGGGACTAAAGGGAAAATTTACTGAGCAAATAGGAAAAGCCTTTTACTTTCCAATCTTTTGATAGCGAGAGCAAAATTCACTTCATCGTGGTAGCAGCAGGAGAATAACACCCGACAAGCAAATTTCCCTTTCTGTGGGGTAAAGAAAAGAAGAAGCATTTTAACCATCTGTGGACACTAATTGAATTCTCCAAAAAAGAATGTCCCCAAAGCACGGACGGACCTTCTTGGCCCACAGTTTCCTTCTATGTGCCTGTCTGTCGATAATGAAGGTTCAGAGACAGGCAAAGAGAAATGATAGCATCGCACTGATTTTCTCTCAGGAGATGGGAAGCTATGCCGAGACAGCTGCCTGTTTGTCAAGTGGATCCTTCCTCCAGGCAGGGAGGGCGTCACACAGATCCTCCCCTGAGCACGGGGGGCAGGGGGGCAGGGGGGCAGGAAGCCCCCGGCATCCTCAGACACTGCCCTGTCTTCGCCTTTCCTACACCCGTAGCAGACCGAATCTTCTAGGCGTACTTCCATTCTCACCCAAGAATAAACCCCAGAATGAGTGTGTATGCACCCAAAGGCGTGTTCTCCGCGCCCAAGGGCGTGCATGAAGACGGGGCTGGGGAAGCCATAGGCTGTGCAGGAAGGACAGATTTAGAGGTGCTTCTGCACAGTGCAGGCAGAACCCTTCAGGGCTCTTGAAACGGACAGGCTGTCTTGGATTAAGGTCAACAGGCCCACAGGCCCGATGCCCCACTGAATGCATACGGGTAAGAATTCAGTAGATATTTTCTGATAACTAGCCAGAATTTTATATCCTTTGAAAATGATGATACTGGCAGGAAGGCAGCACACGGAGCCTATTTTTTTTTTAAATATCTGTTGGTAATGAGGCCACCCCAGCAGAGTTTTCGGAATCTCACGGAAGGTGTCAGTTGGAAAACTCCAGATGAGAGGGTTGGAAGGAATCGGTGGTTTTCACATCAGGCCCGGCAGCTCTAAGGAGGTGAGTCAGGCGTTTCACAAACGGGTACATTCTGCCAAGTAGTGAAGCGATAAGCTGCCCCAGGAACCGACCCATTGAGGTCATCCACGTGGGAGAGCGAGTTCCTGTAGAACATCACCTCTGTGTATGCAGAAAACCCTTCTGCTGCAAAGATTTGAGGACTTTCTGGATGATTTCCTGGATGAACCAAGCAAATACCTTCATAAACCAGGCCGTTAATAAAATCCATCGGACCGACATTAGAACACACTGAAACTGCAGCGACTACAAAGCATACGAATGTCTACGGGTCCAACAAATCCCTAGCTCCACCCGGGACGGGCTCAGGGTGACCACAGCGTCCCAGATTTTAAGGCAAGCCAGAAACCGGGAATTTGATGTGTGAGGTCCTTTCCTGGGAAATGTCCGGTGGGCCCAACCGAACCGGACCGGGGCTGTCTCTCCTCTACAGGCTGCCTGAGTGTGACCACTGACAAGGTCATTTCCAGGTTTACCTTTGAGTGATTCCCAATGAATTTGTCAGTTTTTTTCTGCAGGCTGGGTGGACAGAGGTAATGGCGGTGGGGCCGAAAGGAGGCTTTCGGTGCCTGTTTGTCTGGTTCTGCTTAAAAATTGTGCCCCCGGTCTAGTCCCAGCCTGAGCTACACCCCACGCGCAAACTCCCTGCCTCTGAGGTCGTGTATGATGCTACACGGCGAGCATTTCTATAATGACGTCCATGGTCTACACAGAGGCCTCATTGGATCTTAGCTAAAAATCAATGCATTTTCCTGTAGGAAGGTTGGGGAGAAACAGGAATCGGCAAAGGGAATAAAAAGAGGAAGGTGTCAGGCTTCACAGTGAGGCCTTCACTTAGTACTTTATTAACATTCTCAACATCTAGTCTAATGTCCGATGCACCTTTATCTTGAAACCCAAGGATTGTTATTGTTCTTTTGAGCAAATTATGGAAGAGTTCGTGTGTATTCATTTTGTGGATGAATATAGGCTGCTTATTATACACCAACTGAGTTATGGCTCTACCAGAAATGACACGGAAGTAAAGCGCCCTGAGATTCCTTAACTCAGTATTGTACTAAGACGTCCACTGCCAGCCCTTGGGAACATTGCAACGTTGCATGCAAATAATTAGGAACCGTTCCGTTTGGGAATGCATAATTTGTTATCCGTTTATCATGAGTGGTGTTGAGTTGTTAGCAATTTTCGGTTTCTGTGGTCCTTGCTTTTACATTATAAATTAATGTTGGCTTAGTTTCATCATTATCAATTAATTTTGCTGTCCGCTGTTTCGTTAACCCTATGGTCTGCATGATGCATATTTGCATAGTTTGGATTTTAAATTTGCTGGAGACTGGACTTGAAGACCTTCCTGAATTGTGGTTCAGGAAGAATTCATCTAGATCCTTATTGTGAAACATTTGCGTATGAACCACTCTCACATTTGTGTGTTGATATCGATTACACACTGCCTGTGAATCTATTCAACACAAGTCTCAAGGTAAGTCACATTTTGGGTTTACTTTTATGTCCATAGAGCATCGTTTTATAAATTATGAGCATGTTAATAGGTTTCTTTCATTTTATAAAAGTACTTAGTGATTAAAAAATGCACCCTTCCAAGTATTTCTTACCTGAGTATTTTTCTGCTGGGAAGTAGAAGCAGGTGAGAATTGGATGCTTCACTTCTTCCACGTGCTGTGGTAAGAAAAGTTTGAACACAACTGTTCTGTGAGGACATTGTAACTAGAGACCCATTCTTCATAGAACTCTGAATTAAAAAAAAACAAGAACAAAGATATATATGACTTAACAAAATAATAGAAAGTAAAATAAAACCATGTTTTTCTGAAATAAAATGATGGGATAGAAGACAGAAGACATGCTATTTAGAAGCTTCCTAGATGAGGTCTTACTAGGTTCAGTTGTCTTTGTAGCTTCTTATATCTCTTTATCTGATGAAAATGTGGATGCCCCAAACCAGACACGTGCTTGAGAAACTAGGTCACTGGGTAGACATTCGTAGGACAATACTTTGGATAGCTACTCCTAGGATGGTTTAGAAGTACAAGCAGATTTATGGTGCCAATCCCCTACTCCCTCCCACCGGGCTATGTCATCAGTCACAGGACTGTTCCCACGAGCCCCGGTGTGACTTCATAGCCTCTCTCTGTCCTCCACGCACCGTCTAGTGACCCAGTGGCACTGGTGTGCAAATTGAGAGTCTTTGACCAGCCCTGGTGTGACTTCATGGCTGACCTGCAGAATCCCCTTTCTATCCCAAAATGGCAAGCCATAAAATACTTTATTAAAAAAATAAGAAAACGAGCCACACTGCAACTGAATCAAATTCACATTTACACAGCAATACGCATCTGGTAATTCATATATAAGATAGTGCAGCTTTAGACAATTCTGTTGACTTCTGTGAACCGCAAAACTTGCTGTTCATTTCTTCCAGAAAGGTTTCATTTCTTTCCCTTTTTCTTCTCTAACTCTGTGTCTAAGACACAAAACTGCTGTGGTAAGAGCTCTAACCCAAGAGGGGGATCATGAAGCGTGAGGCAGTTCATGGTGAGCAGAGGGAGTCTGGGACGCCCTGGGGGAGGCGGGGATTTTGCGTTGGGCCTTGGATGATGGGGAGAAGACAGGGAGCTAGTGGAAACGGAGCCAGGCTGGGCCACTCAACCAAAGGGCACAGAACAAGTCAAGACCTAGAGGCAGGTAAGGGGAATGAGGTGGGCTGGTGGTGGACCTAGATGGCTGGAGGCTCTAAACTTGTTGGAGAAATGTTGTATTATCCCCTTTAAAGGGAAAAGCAAGATTCCCGCGCCTTGTTACTGTTTGGTAATCTCAGGCACACAGGTGGAGAGCTGGGGAAGGTGGAACAAGAGAGCTACAGCAGCTACACTTCGAGCTTCTGTGGAAAGAAGTCAGTTACTTAACCAAACTGCAGCAGCAGCACGCTGTTAGAGCTTCGGAGTCCCCTGAGGACTTCCACACTTTGAATTATCGTTACCCTTGTGTAAAAAAGGACAAAATATGTCACTGCTGCTTATATTAAATGTCTGATTATTGTATTAGAGGGGATTGCATCTCTCTAAATCAAAACCTAAGGAAAATAATTTTTTATTTTTAACATACAACGACTTTAATATTTGTTATTCAACCAATGTTTATGGACCCTGCAGGAGGTGTAGAGAACTACACTTGTCCAATAACAGTAGCGACGCCACTTTATTGTCACAACAGGTCTAACCCTGCTGTGGTCACCAGGCCCTCGGCTCTGTGAGGAGGTGGGGCCCAGTGGCCTGGCAGTTCCAGAACCAGAGTCTAGAGCACGTGGCCAGCGCCACTGACGAACTTGCTGAGGGAGTGATCCTAAGTATTTGATGTGTCACTGAATCCTCATAATAACCTTGTGAAATAGAACTTTTTTTTAATTTTAGCGATAAAGAATATCTTAAATGATAATAAATATCTAACCATTACACTGTACACCTGAAACTAATATAAAAACTATTGGATGTCAACTAAAAAATTGATAAAAAGAAGAAAAGCCAACCTGAAAAGGCTAAAAAGGAAAGAATATCATTAAAGAAAAATACAATTGGCTCACTTGAGATCGTCTAGTTGGGAGGCTGCTGGGAACTTCATAGCAGCCTCCAGATGGCAGCTCAGTTTACCGCGTCAATGCTGTGTGTAAGGCCCGATGGAGGCTGCTTCTTCAGAGGACCTTTGGTCTGAATCACAGCCCTACGTGGTTGGTACTGTGACCCCAGCGTGTAAAACACTGCAAAATGCAGGTAATAATGATAGAGCAGCCGAAAGCTTAGATTGTGCACCGACACTTGGTGTTCCATCCATCATAACCAAGTACGACAGGCTAGTCTTGGTCAACTGAACTTACAAAACACATCCCTGTGGAGGGACCTTGTTCGGCACCCGCGGGAAACCGTCTTGGCTTTCACCTTGGTCGGATCATGCAGTCATCGTGAGAATTCTGGCTGAGCAATTAATTTTTGCCGTAATTTTGCTATGCCCACAGGTTTGACTGAGAGCCTGCTTTCTTTCCTTCTTGGATTGACAGCATCTTGTTTGCAAGCATTACTTTTATTTTTTTTGTAGGCTATTGTCCCCTGCACAGATTCGTTTAGACTCTGGAGACACTGTCTGAGCTCTCGAAAGGGAGGCGGCAGCATAGGGTAAATCTGCGTCTATTGGACTCAGTCTTACAGTAGATCCTCTGCGTTATATAAAATGAAGTTATAAATCATTCACACTGGAAGAAAATTCTCTGGAACTGTAATGTAACTTCTTTGATAAAAATTGTTGGCATATATCGTGTGGAGACTTTATAAATTATCTAGAATGCTGTAAAGTGGGCTGACCTTTCCAGTAACTGGTTTGATCATTTGCAGCAGTGGCTTCTTGTGAAAAATATGGAATTTGCTGTCTTTCAAACAAAACTTGCTAGACCCGAAGTCCAATAACACATTAGGAGGAAATTGCTTAGATAATCAGACCTGAAGTCTCCCTTTTCAACTCCTGTCCTCATCAAAATGAATCCCTTCCCCTCTTCCAAAATATCCACATGGCCAGTGCTAGCAAATTTCTGACCCATGGTTCACTCTTCCTATGATTATGCCATTGCAAACATTGCTAATTGATCAAGGCTCTCTTTGTATTTGAATCCAGATTGAACCTCTAAATCCTTCAAGCTGTGCTTGAACCATTGAGTTCTTAAAAGAGATAAGAATGACTTCAGAAACAGTAACAACCACCTTTAGGATCATCATTATCCAGCACCTGCTATGTCACACACTGTACAAGCTGCCTTACCTTAGATGTACTTACCAGTCTAATTTTAAGATTAGATTTATTGTCCATTCTTGATCGAGGCTGTTCCTATATGTAACTGATTTTCCCTTTCAAGGGGGACCATGTTATTCATTTTAAAAGAATGACATCAGGGAAGCCGGGATGCCTCAGTGGGTTAAGTGCTCACTTTGCAGCGCCGGGGACCGAGGTTCGAATCCCGACCCTGGCCCGTGCAGAACCATATGCTGAACTGGGAGCTCCTCCAGTTTAGTTCTCTCTCTGTCTCTGTCTCTGTATCTCTCTCTCTCTCTCTGTCAAAAATAAATAAAAAAAATATTTTAAAAGAATGACTTCAATGATTAAGCAAGTTAGTGCATATAAAGTACCTAGGTTCCTGGAACAGGGTAAGTGCACGTCATGTGAGTCACATCTACATACGTCTTTGGGAATTAGCTAAAGGGTTGACTTGCTTGCTTATTTTTTTACCCTTTTTGTCACCAGTGACTCTTGGCCAAGTACCTACAGGGAGAGGAGCAGGCTGGTGTACTAGAAAAGCCAGGAGTTCCTCTTCCAGCTGGATCATCATCATCATCATTATCATCACACCATTGACTCTAAGTGGAAGCAATCAGGGTCACTCCCCCTGCTTCACCCATAAAGTGGGCATTCTGTTGTATAAGTCCCACCTGACAGGCTTACATAAGAATAGAGATGATGTCTGCTCTCTATCTGCCCCACAGCAGGTGCCCAGCACGTGGCGTCTTGTTATTTTGTTAGGTAAACACATGACTGTCAAAGCAAAGACGGCATAGAGGACAGCTTAGTCCTAACGCAGACACTCCGAAGAGTTTACTATGTAAAAAGGGAAGCGCATAGAACTTGTACAATTAGGACTTACTTGCTTTATGATCCATGTACTCAGCACAGACACGAGATAGGGTTTTAGGGTTCCTCTCTATTCTGGAGTCCATGGCTGGCCTTGAGTTCTGAGTCAACATGAACAGTTCGATGCCTACAGTATCCTTCCTTCCAACAGCATGTTGTGCATGTCATTACTGAGCAAGGCGCTCTCATCAATACGTTTGGTGGATTCTCTGTGATCCCAAATAATAAGGAAGTTTCGTTTATTAATTTAAACATCTGGCCAATAACTCATTAATGGGTGGCAGTCTGAAAGTCAGCATGGTCCTTGTGATGCTAAGAATGAATTATAAGTGTATTATAATGCTATTGCAAGAGCTATTAGTCAACTGAAATCTTATACCATGTACCCATTCTTCCTCAGGGTTTTTTTCTTTCCATTAATTGTGTTGTTTTTAAATTACCCATCATCTCTTTATCATAGGACCCAGCTACTTAAGGAAGAAACCTGGGTGTCCATGAGCTTTATCCTGGGGACCGTTTTAGGGTGCTCTTATGTGTACTTTGCATTTTATAACTCTGAATACAAAATGGTATATTTCTGTAGGAAGGGTAGCCTAAGTATCATATTTTGAGGTTTAGCAAATAAAAAAAAAATGTCAATGGTCAGTTTGTTTTAAGTCTCTAGGGAGTTTGTGTGAGCATGCAAGAATAGCCTATGTGGGTAGAAGTACGGATTACAAATATTAAGGATGATGATAAATTTGTAATTAGTGTTTCAGAGTCTCTTAAGAGCCATGCCCAACAGGCAAGAGCTCACTGCTGAAGAGGTCACAGGCTTCTAGAAGCCTGGCCAAGTTCCTGGATAAAACGTTATTATCTTGTTTTTACTGTACTCATTCACTTACTTCAGCACTGCTATTAAGTGCCTGGCAAACAGAACACGGGAGTAATTTCACAGGAGTGCAAAGGATTTATTCATTACCATCTTTTCATGAGTCTGTTCATATTCAATTTTGACATTAATAGGTTGCCAAAACAAACTAGAGTTAATTGTATTTAATTAAATTGTTGAAAGTAAGTAAGGGTAGTTTATTATTATTGCAAGGAGAAAGCTCCATTGATGTACTTGTTCCTGTGAATAAGATCTGGTATACTGCTCTTTCCGTTGAGTATGGTATTATTCATCATCAGAAAGCAACATAGAAATGCTAATCCAAGAAAGTTGTCATTATAATAGAACATTTGGAGGTGGAAGCTTCAGATAATATTTGTAATTTTATATCCAGTGTTAGGTAAATAAGGGGGGGTGGGGTGTCCTGCCAAAGACAGACATCCCTGTCTTTCTACTATGCCCTCCAAAAGCCCCAAGACCATCTGTCCATCCTCCTTGTCTTTCTAGGAGGGTACTTTTGGTGGGCAGAAGCATCTAAGATCTGGGGCACGGCTAACTGTAAAAATATTTCAAATAATACCCAACAAAGTAGGAAGGGCTATATCAAGGGCTGGGGATGGAGTCTGGGCAGAAAAGCATTCTAGGCAATATTAGCAGAACTGTGAAGGTCCAGAGGCAGGAAGAAAGGCACATTAGAAGAATCTGAAGAAGAACAGAAAAGCAGGGACAAGACATTGCTTGTCATGGATTAACACATCTACATAAATGTTCTGAGGACAGCGTGAGACAAAGGGTGGAAGGGAAATTGTAATGTAGCCCTCCTGCTCCTCAGTGGTGTCTTGGATCGGTACATACATTAAATAGAGACTTTCATCAAGCACTTACCATGTGCATGGCCTGTGTTAAGAACTCTCTGTCACGAATCCTTCTAAGTACCACTGCGAGGCAGCTGCTCTTGTTCTCTTCTTTCTGCTGATGAGGGACATAACGTTCGGGGAGTTTAAACGACTGGCCTGTAGCATAGAACTGAAAGAGGTGAGGCCAGGATTGCAACTGGGTTGATTTAGTTCCAGATTCCCAGGCTCTCAGAGACTGTCATGTTGGAATTCTTTGCCTCTTCCAGCACCATTAGTTTTGGTTGTGATGCACAGTGTTAAGATGGAAATAAATGTACTTCAGAACAGGCACGGTGATGCTGTGGTAACCAGCCAGCTTCAACCTGATGGCTTTAGGCAATGAAAGTTATTTCTTGTGCATCTACTGTCCACAGAGGTGGACAGGAAGATGTGCACCATGTCAGCATCAGTCCAGGATTAGGAGCGCTGTCTATGTGAAATAGGACTGTCTATCATGACAGAAAAAAAAGAGAGTTTCAAGGTACAGGGGAGGAAAAATCAATGTCCTCCCTTCTAAGTTCTTCGGGCTGGTCAAATTAACGTGGGATAGACTAACAGGAGGATGTGACCTACTTTATTATGTATTTACTAAAGGGGTCCCCTGAGCATAAGGGACTCAAGGACGAGTAAGTCAGTTGGGCTTATATGCCACCTTGAGCTAAGGAGAAGCAGGTGCAGGGTTGTAGTTTGAGACTTCAAAGGGCAGGAAGGCAGTTTACCTGGAGATAAAAAGCAAATATTTAGCAAATAAATGATTTCTGGGACATATTTAACAAGGGGACACAGAGTGGTCTTTGATCGAATGGGTCTTGGCTGGGCTCCTCCCTGTCTATCAGCACTAGTTCGTATTAAACTGCATCTGTGAGGCTCCCTCCCCTCCTGGGGGAGGTCCTCTGTCTAAATTCTCTTACACAATAAAGGCGAAGGTCAAAGGTTTTCTTGAGTATTTTGTTTCTTGATGTTAATCAGTATCTTAAAAGGGCATATTTGGGGAGTGGCAAACTCTCCCCACTCTCAAAGGTAACATTAGCAAATAAGTGCTTCACTTTGGGAGGGATACATGTCACTTCTCTCGTAATTCATTGGCCAGACCTGGTCATATGACTCCACCCACTTGTTAGGGGCCAGACAGAGCAATGCCACCACATGCTCAGAGGCAGACAGTGGGGGACATCTGGTCAACAGCACTCATGACAACCGTAGAATACCTTAGTGGTAAGAAATATTTTCTTTACTGCAATCAAGCTTCTAGTCTTACACACCCAGGCTTAGCTATCTTAGCTGGTTTCAGTATTTGGATAAAGCTCTAAAAGTTCAATCACTCAGTTGATAAAAAAAGAAGATAATCCAGTTAGTGAATACACAATAACAAAAACAAATGACAACAAAGCAAAACAATGAGACAGACGGCTTTCGGTTTTGTTTGTTTTGCTGTCACAAAGCTGAATTTTGAATGTCTGTGTGTCACAGGCCCAGTTCCACATTGAACTGAAAGTGAAGTAAACCTTGGAGGTTGTAGGAGTTCCTGCCCTTTTCTCCACGGAGCCTCTTTCTCGTAGGAAACAGCTAAGGTTCTTGCTTACTCCTCCTCCTCCTCCCTCCCTCCTCTGTGTGAATCTGATCTGGGAACCGATTCCCAGTGTTCAGAATTGCCACCTGTGGATAAAGATCGAAGCATTCAATACTACCCTATGTGAGACGCTGCTGTTAGCTTTAGATGAAACTTTTTTTTAATTGTTAAATTAATTGGGGTGACATTCATTGGTATCAATGACATTGTTTCCAGGTGTACAATTCTACATGACATGGTCTATACATTGCATTATGTGCTCACCACCCAGAATCAGCTCTCTTTCCATCACCGTATGTTTGATTCTCCCTCCCTACTCCCCCCGACTCTACATGGAACTTTTACAGGTCACATTTAGTAAGTCGATAAGATTTTATATTATTCTTGGTGTTTTTTTATTCTTTTATTTTTATTTTCATAACTGTGCCTGTTTCTATGTGGCAGGCGGAGGAATCAGTTATTCACCAAATGCCCCCGCTGGTCATGGATTGACATATATGAACGCTTTGATGAGAGCGGGACACAAAGGTTACATGCTGACTTCGGAAGACAGAAAATTAATGAAGCTAGGAAAACAGTGAAAGCAGAGAACATTGCAACTTGAGGTGCTAAATGACTTATTTTCAAACCCTAGGAGTGTGGTAATATTATTCGTCTCCTCCCTCCTTTAATTGTGCCCTCATAATCCAGTGAGCTCAGCTGAAGGAAAGTTGTGTTAGGAAGAATCCTGCTTCCTGAGAGCTGTTATTTAATGAACAGGGTTTTTCCTCATTAGCGAAGAAAGTCTGTGTTGATGAGCAGAAACAGCTGTAATTCACCTTTTGAATCTAAAGAAAGGGACAAAAATAGGGAAATCAGCTTGGTCTGCCAACACTGCTTTGTCACAAATGTCATTAGCAAGTTTTCCATTCTCACGGGTGGTTCAGGAAGACAAAGCTTCTGCGGGCTGTTCAGAAAGTATCCATCCACGTCACAGGCAGAGCAGGGGCGTCTATGACTGCAGTTCTTCCGGACAGCCCTCGTCGGCCTGGTTTTGTTTTGCAGAGCTTGGCCTTACTATCTGACCTCCCATCTGTTAGAGATGGAATAAGGCTGAGGCAATTATTTTGTCAAGATTTTAAAAGATTAGATTATCTCCTTGCTACACACACACACACACACACACACACACACACACTCCAGCATACACTGTTAGGATATTGTAAGATCGTATTGAGATAATGGAAGAGCTAGACATTGCCTTAGGATTCCTGTAGGCCAAGCTTACATCAGCCACCTGCCTGGCTTCCAGACCCCCCTGTGAGTGACGATTCCTGAGTGGACCTTCTGCCATGTTGTTTGGAGCATGCTGAAACTGGACTCCTTTCTGGTCTAACTAAAACTCCTTTCGTCCTAAAACTGATCTGCCCCTTCCCTACCGTCTTGTCTTCTCCCTTCGTAGTGTTTCTTCAGCTCAGTTCACAGCAATTACACCCTTCTCATTCTTCACATTAAAAAGCCTTGCTATCACCCTTTTTTCTCTCTCAGATTTCAATTCAGTTTGCCAGTAAAGCGATTTCCCTCCAAGCTCAGAATACATTCAGACCCCATCCGCTGCTCAACCCGCTCCCGCTGCTGCCCTGCGTCCAGCCCCTACTTCCTCTGAGGAGGATTATTCCAGAACCCACGGTGGGTCTCCCGCCTTCGCCTTTGCCCGCTGCAGTCCGTTCTCCACAGAGCAGGCAGCCGTAAGAAGAACAGACAGACGGGTGTTGTCACTCACTGGTCTGCAACCCCCAGTGGCTTCAACTTTCTCGAGTAACAGTCGGAGACCTGCCAATGGCTCTACTCAACGGGCCTCTGCCCTGAGCCCCGCTCTCTAGGTGACATCTACCTCTCTCTTCTTGGCTCACTGTCCTCCACCCACACTGGCCGCCCTGCTGTCCCTTTGAGGACAAACACTCTGTGTTCATGGGCTCTTGCTCTGCCTGGAATGTTCTTCCCCAGACATCTACGTGGCGCACGTCACCCTTGCCCCTTTCAGATCTCTGCTCAGATATAGCGCGTCCTCTGTGAGGCTTCCTTCCCCTGAGCCCTTTTTCATTTTCATTTTCGCCTCCCCGCCCCCCAATACTTCAGATCTCCCCTGCCCCGCTCTGCTCTTTAAATATTAACAGCACGTGTTGCCTCTGATCGTACGCTATTGTTGACTTATTTATTCAGTTTCCTGTTCAGCTCTCCCAAGTAAAACGTCAGGTCCACAGAGGCAGACATTTTCATCAGTTTTAGGTCCTGAGGTATCACAGGGCACAAAGAAGGCTCTTAACAAACAGTTGTTGACTGAATAAATAAATAAATAATTTTTTCAGACCTCATAAGATACACGCCATTCCCTTTACGCCCATCAAATGTAAGGTGCTCTGTTCACACTCCACAGCCTTCCACCGTCTGCAGAAAATGAACTGTCCTAGAGTCGGTGGTCCTGGCCCCTGGAGGTGACAGTGACATGACTCTGTTGGCCATGAGGGTGAGCACAGAGGTTGGCTCAAAAGCCCATAGCTCATGGTCAAACCTTGTGACAACGACCTGAGAGGCTAACGACTTTTATTATCCTGATTTTTTCAAGTGAGGTTAAGTAATTTGCCCAATGTCACACACGTACTAAACGACAGAGTTAGGACTCAAACCCAGGCCGTCTGAATTGACAACTTAAGCTCCTAACCGCTGTCTTATACTCTCGCTGGGGTGTATTTTGTTTCTAAAAAAACGTACACAGTAGTCTCGGGATGTCACTCTAGGAAAGTGAACACTATTCTCAGACTCCTCCTGGAAAGCACTTTCCCGAATCCCTCCTGAGACATGGCGCGTTTGTTACTTTTTGGTAGCCTGATGCAATAATGGGCAGTTACAGTTCTTAGACTTTCCCCTACTGCCTAGCAGACTCCTAAGGAAATTCGGATGCGGAACGAACACCTGGATTATTTTTCATTTGATGGCAGGTTACAGAGCAAAAGCAACCGCACACGAGGGCGTTGAGAGAGCGTGTTTCTCCCCGGCCATCTCTTTTCCAGGCTCACTGGGCGTCACCGGCAGTGTTGCAGCCGTGGGCTGGGACAGGGCGACAGGACTGTGTGTGCGGAGCACCGACTTCCATTTACACAACCCAAGGGCACCAGAGCTCTCTTGGCAACGGTGCCACCTGCCAATTCAGATTGCGTGTCTGCTCAGTGAGAGCCCCTTGGCCGCTTTCACACATGCCATGGAGAAGTCACATCTCCTCCGTCCCTATCTGCTCAGCTGGCGATTTGTACCTAAGTGTGGACTTTAAATTTGTCCCTGTTACTTCCTGTCTCGCTAGATTTCAACCTTCATTTCATCTTCTTGGAAACTTTCAAAAGTCCAGTGGTCTCATTCAGTATTTTAACTAGACTTCCCGGCTTAAGGGAAGTGAATGGAGAAACCTACAAATTAAATACTGAAAAATTAATTCCTGAACATGGACTGAGCACTACCACAGCCCAGGAATGCTGGCGGTGTGCCCACATTCACCGTCTGTGAACTTCAGAAGGTTGAAAAGCTTCCTACAGAGGTGACCGAGAACTGGAAAGTTTAGGAAAAATATTATCTAGAAAGATAATCTCTGGTGGTTGATTCTAGACTAGTGTAGTACAATAGAAATTAAAGAGACTCTATATCCATAGCCTATATTCTATATTTATAGAAATCTAAATAAATATCATTTCAAATGTTTTAGTGGGCAGAGTCCCTTTTTTCCTCTTCAGCTTCTTGTGGCTGTTGGGCTCTTGACTTGTGGCCACATCACTCGAGTCCCTGCTTCCACAGTCACATTGTTCCCTCCTTCTCTGTCTGTCAGATCGCTCCTAGGTGCACTTTTAAACATTATTTAAGTATAGTGGTACGCAATAGTAGGTGAGTTTCAGGTGTACAGTCAAGTGAGTCAACATTTGCATATCTTAGCACATGATCACACCAACCTCAGTCATCTGTCACTGTGCAAATGTGTCACCATATTCTCCTTCACTTTCTTCACCCATCTGGCTACTCCTCCATTCTGGCAACCATCCCTTTGAGCTCTGTGTCTATGAGTCTATTTCTCGTGTGTTCATTTGTTTTGCTTTTTAGATACGTCCTATAAGTGATACCACGTGGAAGTTGTCTTTCTCTGTCCTGTTTCTCTGAGTATAATACCGTCAGCATCCACCCGTGTTCTAACAAATGGCAAGATTTCGTTCCTTTTTTACCACCGAGTAATATTTCTTGTATGTCTATGCCACATCTTTCGTCATTCCTCACTCTAAAAGGACACTCATCGTTGGCATTGGATCCCATGTAGCTAACCCGGGATAAGTGCCCCTCTTAAGATTCTTCATCACATTTCTTTGCCATCTACAGTTGTCTGTGTTCACTCATTTGCCACACACAGTAATAGTCACAGACTCTTGGGCACGGAATCACCATTCAGCCCACTCCAATGATCATGTAATTAATATTAAGAATTGTTGATGAGCTACTTTGCATTCTTGTTTTCCGTACCAAGTCTTGGAAATCTAGTGTCTATTTTATGCTTATAGGTCATCTCAATTCAGACACAAAATTTTCATTGGAAATATTTGATCTGTATTTAGATTTCATAAAATTTCAAGGTGAAAGAATCAGTTCACTTATTCAAGTTCCAGATATACTTACTTTTTTTTTTCTGGTAAGAGATCAAAGATTAGTTTTAAATTTTATTTATTTATGTATTTATTATTTTGTTTATTTATTTTTTTAATATATTATTTATTTATTTATTTATTTTGACAGAGGGGAGAGAGAGAGATACAGAGACAGAGAGAGAACTGAACTAGGGGAGCTCCCAATTCAGCATAGGGTTCCACATGGGCCGGGGCCGGGATTCAATCCTCGGTCCCCGGCGCTGCAAAGTGAGCGCCTAACCCACTGAGCCATCCCGGCTTCCCCATAGTTTTAAATTTTAAATTACATAAACTTAAAATTTATTTTCTTAGTCTCACTAGCCACATCTTCCATGCTCAGTAGCCAAACGTGGCCAGTGACTACTGCATTGTCTGATACAGTGCTTGAGCTTACTGTAATTAGGAAATATTGATTCTAATGCATAATAACTGGTACACGTTGTCGTGCAACTTTCAGGAGCATTAAGTTTTGTTGTTTACGAGTCTTTTTGAGCACCTGTGGTGTGTCAAGGATGGGAACTTACAGTGGGTTTCTTACCTTGCCTGTGCCCAGTTATCAGAAGTTAGTATGAGGTGATAGATACGGAAAACGCATCTGAAAACGTTTGGCTTAGAAACCAATGTAATCTAAAGACACTCTGCTCAGAATCTCGGTGGAACTTTGTTTTCACCTTTCCATCCAGCATGATCTGAATGCCCTTCTAAGTTTCGCTAATTAACTGCTTTTCGGGACATTAACTTGATGTTTCGTAAGCTGAAGAAATAAGAGACTATACTTAAAATGTCAAGAGAATAAATATAACTGCAAATAAAATGGATAGCATTATTAATAATAGCAAATAGTAATGTCATATCAGTAAAACAAGTTATAAAGAAAAAACAAATTCATGCCCTTTGTTTTTTTGATCAGCACACAACTTAATGGAGTTTTAAGCCATCTGTCTTCTATATGGTGCATTTTGCCTGAGAGGTTTTCCAAATAAGATGCTCATTGTTTTCTCCTCATAGCAATCCTAGGCTGCAATGTACCCTTCGGAGGAAAAGAAAGGTCATCCCCTTTTTAGTGGTTTCAAAACCACACAAGGCAGCTCATATATCACATTATGAGAGCTTACTTCAATTCCAGAAGGAATTACACCACCAAAGACGATTGTGGCTTCTGAGGTGACCAGACTACAAAAACACAATGCTCCTGTCTGGCTGGTATGTCTCAATTCCAAACTTTGGAACCTCTGCCTATTGCGACTCAGAAGTTCCTATTGCAACTCAGAAGTTCCTATCCAGAATCAATTCCCAGAGAGTTTTAGAGAAAAAAAAAAGTTTTTTAAAAGTAGAAATGCCGGGGATGCCGGGATGGCTTAGTGGGTTGAGCGCTCACTTTGCGGCGCTGGGGACCGAGGATCGAATCCCGGCCCCGGCCCACGCGGAACCATGTGCTGAGCTGGGAGCTCCCCCAGTTCGGTTCTCTCTCTGTCTCTATCTCTGTATCTCTCTCCCACTCTGTCAAAAATAAAAAAAAAACAAATAGATAAAAATATTAAAAAAAAAATAAACCTTCATTGCTTGTTTTTAAAAAAAAAAAAAAGAGTAGAAATGTTCAGGTCTCAGTTGAGAATATTTTACTACAATCACTCTTGGAAAAAGGTAAACATCCCATATGTATTAGGGCCTGGAATTTTCTATATTGAATGACTGATGTTGAAGTAATTTGGGGGGGATGGTGACCAGTTTGATGTCCTACCTGGTTTCTGATGGAATTCCTCCCGCCCTTGTGTGATGCTGGGCTAAAGGGAGGAAATGACCACCAAAGCTCTTAAGATGTAGGGGTGATGCCTGAAGAAGAACAATAATACAAAATGAGGACAAGTAAGCGCAGCATAGAGGTGTGAGGAAGAGCAAAGAATGATTCTTCCAACCGGTAACTGGGGAAGACATCATCCATGGAGTAGCAGGCAGAGGGGTAGAGCTGGAAGAGAGATGAGAAGAACCGTTTCCGATTGCCAACCTGTTTCTATTGCAGGGGCTTGTAACAAAGCCCACAGCCTACCTAGGGCAGAGTGGCTAATAATTTTAAAAGGTGGCTAATAATTTTAAAAGGTGGCTAATAATTTTAAATAAAACAAGCCATTGAAAACTGTTTTATTTAAAAAGCATTTTAGTTTCCGTGTGTAAACACCCATTACAAAGAATGCAAAGCTACATACTGCTTTTGTCAGACGGTGAGTTTCAATGACTGGTAGCTTCTGTTATATTTGCTATGGGCTCCATGTTCGGTTCTAACCCAAATCCTGCCTGAGTCCTATCCCATTGGGATAAACCAAGCCAGAACTGAAGAGACACGGTTTTCATACTTAATCTCTAAATTATCCCGTTTTGACTCTTCTTATAGATTTTCCTTCTCTATGGGTTTATTTACTTATTACTTATGGGACACACTAAAAATTGAGTCTGGGTATTTTTCTTTTCTCTGAGATTTCTCTGTGCATTTAATCTTTAGCTTCATGCAAGTGCCTCTTGACCTTTCAGACTGTTTTGGGGCTGTGGGCAGCTTCCTCGTTGGAGAACAAACGGAGAGCTTATTGGGTCTGTAGCTGAGGTTCATTAGTTGAAGTTCTCAAAATGCTTTTGTCTTTTTACAGAAATCTAGGGAGTTGACACACCTTCTCTCTAGATGAGCAGGCGCACTAACATACAGAGGGGAAATAGGGTTTGCTGAGAGTATCACGTGACGGCCTGTTTAAGACTCTTGTTCTCAGCTCTCGTTCCCAGTCTCCTCTTTCTCCCTGTCCTTTGCCCGGTGTAAGCTGTGGACCTCTCGCTCCATTCTCAAAGTCCACGGCAGCCCACTAACATGTCCAAAACAAACACCGACCGGTGGCAGAAGTTTTATTTCATTTTTTTAAGATTTATTTTATGGTTTTTGACAGAGACAGAGAGGAGGGGGAGGGACTTGGTTTCGTTCCACATGGGTGGGTAGGGGCCATGCAGGGCGGGAACTGGGCTGGGGGCCAAACTGGGGGACGAGAACCGAACTGGGGGCCTCCCACATGGGAAGCACACCCCAGTTCAGCATATGGGTCCACATGGTCTGGAGCCAGGATTCGATCCTCGGTCCCCAAGGCTGCAAAGCGAGCGCTTAACCCACTGAGCCATCCCAGCTTCCCCAATGGCAGGCGTTTTGGACAGCAGTGTAGACCTTTGCCTACAGCCTGGTGGAGAGATCATGCAAAGGGAATTGTATGTGAAAATGTGGAGTGAGACTTGGCGAAAATCTTCCTTTTCCAACCCAGTCCTCCCAGTAGCTGCCTCTGTTTCTCGCCTTCCAGATGCCTTTGTTTCCTCCAGGGACCCCCATCCATTGGTCAAACACAGAATCTGTTCCCCTTGAGTCTATCCTTCATACCCTTCTACCCAGTGAAACAGAGCGTCTTCCTGAGGACCCACATATCTAAGAACTTGGGGGGATGTTAATACCGGTACATAAGTGTTCTGTTCACCCTTTTTCTGTACCTCCTCACACTTACTCCTCTCTTCTCCTCCCAATTCTTCCATTCCTTTCACTTCCTGTGAGTAAGATTCTTCCATTTCTCCCAAAATTGTCAGAGGGGAGCGTATACAGGGTCCAGCTGAAGTAGTGCCCTGTTTTCATGAGCTGGTCGTCTATACCAAATCGCTTATTACAACATCATCAGCATGTAAGTCTGTAACGTGACAATGTCACACTCAAGCGCACTATATGGGACATTTTAGGTGAAATGTTGAAAGTGCTGGGCATCTCACACGAGACAAAGCAAGTCTTATGACGTTACAATGTTACTTTCGCTGGACAGTGTGTGCGCTTGCGCAGTCACGTGTATTCACATACACATATATCATGAAAGACATATATACTTAAGGGTCACTTTGAAAGGTAATTCCTTTCACTTTTACAATAGTGAAACTGTGAGACTAAATTGCCCTCACTTTTCCACACGGATCACATCTTTTGTAACTTTTCTACATCTTTCCATTGACCTAGTTGCTATCTGATCGTATGGCAGTGGGGACTCATGCATTTTTCCGTGTCTGAGCTTTCAGACTCACTTCTTTTTCTGCCAACTTGCTCAGCTGTTCCAATCTTCACCTTCTCTCTGTTCTCACAGTTGGGGACTGTACTTTTACTTTCAACACCTGACATATCTGGAACAATCTATCTCAAAGTCATTCTATTTTATATCTTTCTCTTAGAGACATTGGGTTCTGCGGGTTTTATTTTTAGTTTCATACTTCTGCATGTGTGATTTTAAATCCACTCACAATGCAAGTGCTTAGCTTCTGACATTGATGTTGACTTTGCGTTGTATGTTAGACATCTCTCTTTTTAAACAAGGACATCTTCCATCCAATTTTAATACCCCCATGAGAGTATAGTACTTTTGAATGCATATAAGCCAATATAATGTGACAAGTGTCAGTTTAGGATTTGTTGAATGAAAGCTATACTGGATAGTTCCTGACTAAGGCAATGAATAAGATGGAAAAATTAGCACTTCATGAATTTTTAGAAGTAGGCAGTATTTATTATCCTCTATAGAAAGTGTAACAAGAATGTGTGTCTCCCTGTTAAAGAGTCTTTATTAGAGGACATCTTTATCAGTGTATAAATGCTGGAAAGATAGTACGTAGCCCCGCTTGAGCTCAATGAATAACTAGACCCTACCTTGGGGTTTCTGAGAGCACCTGTTGGTGTGGAGTTCAGTGGACGTTTTTTCTCTTTAATTGTAATTCCTTTTCCAGATCTTATCTCATGTTGGATCAATTTCTAGAAACCAAACATCCCTCTGATTTATCATCTGAAATCAGACTTTACTTTCTAGACCTTTGTGGTCCCTCCCAGCCTGCACTCTCATCTGCCCAATGACTGCTGTGTCTTACACGGAGCCTTGGGGCATTTCCCACCTGGCACACGGCTTCCATGTCACATGTAATCATGTACATTGTCTCCTTAGACCCCAGACTCTCTGTGTATATATTTCCTCACATTTTTCTTTATATCGCTTCAACATTGAGCTTATCTGATGAAAAGAACACTCTCCATTGTTGCTATAGCCTTACTATGATAACTTCTTTTTATCATACTCTATATAATTTCTGTTTACCTATTTAAAATGTCACCTTCTATTTCCAAGAATCCCATCTTAAAGATTCTCTGACTAGGATGGCAAAATCTAAAAAAATCCTGGCCATGCCAATTGCTGGTAAGCGTGTGGGGCAATGGTGCAGGAACCAAAAATAGCACCATTTCTTCAGAAAACAGTTTCACAGTTTCTTTATAAAATTAAACACATACTTTATATATGACTCCGCAATTCCACTTCTAGGTATTTGTTCAAGAGCAATGAAATGTATGTCCACACAAGGGCTGTAGATGAGTATGTAAGTTGCCGCTACGATCTCTAACAATGGAAAACACTTCTGATGTTCTTTAAGGGGTGCGAGTACGTAGGCAGATATGGTAGTGGCTGTGTGACTGTATGACTTTGTCAACACTCATAGAACCAAAAAGAATGAATTTTACAGTAAGAACATTTGAAAATGGTGAATAAAATATCAGACAAAGTGAGGTCCTGACATCCTATATAAGTGGACTATAGTGTTGCCTACAGCCGGGGACCCTGTCACCCATGTTTATTTTGACCTTCTGTCCTCTCTGAGTCTAGCCCTTCCTGGATGTGTCACTCTTTGCAGGTAGGTGGTTCAGCTAGGGCAGGCCACCTGCACAAGTATTGGTGAAGGTGAACCCCTCCTTCTCTTCTGCTCCCCTCATTGCTCTGCTCCCTACCATTAGCCCTTCCTCCCTCACGAATGTGGGAGCATGAAGCACAATTTGTGGATCGCCCCCAAAGATAGTGACTTCTGGGGTAATCGCTCCCATTTCTTTGCTCGTACGGTTCTCTAAAATCCAGAAACCTATATAATACAGTCATAGAAGATGAACCGTGTCGATGGCCGTTTTGACATCTATGGGATTTTGACTATGGTACTTTCCTATCTCATCAGATTCCATCTTTAAATCCCACGGGTAGGTCACGCATGTACTAAACACACACTGAGCACCATGAAGTGCCCTGTCCTGGACCTGGTGAAGCGAAAGCAAATGCTGCTCTTGGAAGTCCCCGGTCAGGGACAGCGGTCTGATGCAACATGGCGGTGACAGCAAGGGCATGGCCCTCTGAGGGGACCCTGATGCCTTTCTTCCCTGAGGGAGCCCAGGGGACCATGACCCCACGTGATGGTAGCTGCCCTACGTTTCAAAGATGAGGGCACTCTTTCCAGGCAGAGAAAGGGGCAGAAGGGCGCTCCAGACAGAGGGCTGAGCAGGCACAAAGGCGGGGAGCCTGAGTACGCACAGTGCGTTCTGGGAAATGTGGGCTGTGCAGAACTGGTGACAGGCGACACCCTGATGGGCGGGGCCTTGCGCACCTGTCACGCTGAGGAACTCGGACATTCGTTGTGGAAGTCTGTGGTGAGTAGCCTGGCCACAGGCCCAGGATGAGTCTACCTGCACCCACGGCCTAGTGTCAGGAGGAAGGACTCGAAAGCTCCCCTGTTGGAGCTGCTGGTCAGAAGTGTCCAGGTACCAGCTTCTCGGTGAAAGCGGGGACTTCCATCGCTTCCGAGGACCTGCTTCTGTTCAGTAACCTGGGTGATCCATTTGTGGAAGACCATGTGGTGCCGGCCTGGGATTTGGTCAAACGACTTTCAGGTTTAGTGGGAAAAACATTCAGCCGGTAAACAGTGTGATCTTCCCCAGCGGTCGTGGGAGGGGCCTTGTAGACGGTTTTGGGCCAGAGACGCGGTGAGATTTGCTGTTCGAAAGCTCACTGCAGAGCAGTGGGGAGAAGGGAGGTCTCTGCGAGATAGATGCTATTGCTCAGGCAGCTCAATTTAAGCAAATTCTTTTTTAAGCAACTTGTGGCCAGACAGCACAGCAGAGGGAGAAAACTCACTCTCACTAGATTCCATTCTATGCAAGTGGGAACGCAATCCTAATAAAATTGAGTGGTTCCCTTGCTCCCGCCTCTCCGAGACAGAAAAATGAAGAAGAGAAAGACAAAGAAACCCACAAAGAACCTTCCCATATAATTGCATAAAGGCCTGATGTCATTTGAATGATTACATTACACACGAGTCTCAGCTGATTTTACCATTAACAGACCACAGAGGAAGCATCCGGAACTCCAGAGCACTGCTGGATTTTGCCAACAGTATATTTAGCTTAATGCACTCTTGTTTTGCCTCCGGAATACTTTACCATATTTTATCATAATTTTAAAGACTGCCATTGTCACGTTTAAGAACAATAGATCACTGAGTCTGAGAAGTCTTCCTTATATTTTTTTAATGAGTCACTATGGGAAGGCGATGGGAAAAGAATGAATTTGAAAATCCAGACAAATAAGGACAAGCTTTTGAAAATGAAGGTTTCGTGTTATAGGGATCTTTGGTCACTTTTGTGGGGACGTCTCATTTCAGTGTGACCGATGCAGTTCGCTATCGAAGGTAGTCCACTGATTTATCTAATAGTTCGCTTAACCAGGCTTCTTCCCTGGACCCTCAGCTCTGGGAAACTAGGAGCCATGCCCCCAGCTTGTCGCTGAATCCACAGCGTGTGGCCCAGAGCATGGGCACTCACAGGAACCCAGGACACGTCAGCTGCATGAATGAACGGTGCCCAGATGGCTACCATGTTCAGCTGACCACCGCGTGGCCCAAAACAGTGATGAGATGAACTCAAAGCTGATGGGAGCTACCATGGAGGTCGGGCAAATCCTGTGAGCTACAAGTAGTCGAGGCCATTCAAAAAAGCTGACAAACTGCACAAGGGTCCGTGCTTGTGGGAAGCCGTTTACAGTAAAGGCAAAGAATGTAGCTGTTTAACCAAGATGGTTTTGAATGACACTCGCTACCCAGGGAGCATCGCTGTGTCCTCTCGTTAGATCACCTTCCGTTGTTGTTACAATGCTTCGATGCATTTGGTTTTACATTCGTTCTTTTGAGAGTGCAGGGCTGTGGTACCTAGTGTGTAGCAGCCCGTCTTCACTCCTGATCTAGCACAAATGGCTGCTCGTCACTCATGGGTACCTTGCAAGAACTTGTGCTTCCGTGTCGTTCTTCCTCGATAGACTGGGAGCTGGGAGCGGGCAGGGGACCGGCCTCCTGAGCGCTGGGCGCGGCCCTGTGTCGGTACCGGGTGGGGAGGACGGGCTTCGTCTGTGTTAGTTGCATGGCTTCTGAGCTCCTAAGTCTGCCACCGTTCATTTTGTTTGCCCTTCTCTTGTTAGACTCTGAGCCTTTTCATAAACGGTTTTCACAGAAGCATCTTTTGAGTGATTTCACTCATGTCAATGGTAGGAGCTGTGCATACTTCACATTTTTTTAGTAATGGTTGATTAGAGAATAATACATGGATACGGTCACCCAGATGGAAATGAGAGCACTAGCCCAGTTCCTTCCGGTGGGGACAGTCACGGTTATCAGGGTGATATGACTGTTTCTCGATCACTGTCTCCGCTTCTCTACAGTATGGATACATTTATAAAAGTGTAGGCTATTGTTTTGTATGTATATGTTTAGATAACCGATTCCATGTTGTTCTTACTATTCTACACCTTTCTGCCCACTCGATGATTACGTGGGGTTTCATCGTATAGATGCACCATGAAGGACAATTTACTTTTCTTTGTAATTTTACGTAACAACATGTCAGAGAACAGCTGGCTCGTCCCCAGATGCAGATCCTGAAAGAAGCGTGGGAGCGTGGGCACTTTGATTGGAGGCCATTGGTGGTCTCAGCAAAGACCAGGAGGGCCGTGGGGAAACCCGACCAGAAGCAGAAGGAAGCCAACAGGTGTTTCTCCCATAAGGAGATGGTCGCTGGGGACAACTGGGACGCAGTCCCCCGGGGCCTCCTGTGCAGGACCTGCCTCAGTGAAGGCCCATGGAGGGACAGGGCCCCGTCAACTGCAGCTGGTCGCTGGCTGTGGGCTGCTCCCGGGGTTCTGACTCTGGGGCACTCGTGTCACGCGTGGGCTGACACGGCCCTGCATTGAGCTCTCACTCATGTGCTCACATGGAGTCCGCGCGTGTGCAGAATGGGGAGAGCCGGAAGGTAGGGCGTTGAGAACTTCTGCTCCCACGTCCTGTACGTGCCTTTCTGTGTGTTTGTGTCCGCATTTTATTAAGTAGTTTTTTGGAGGGAAGTCAGGTAATTCTTTGAGCGCTTTTAACTGAACCCTGTGTCTCGGCTTGTGTTTGCTTGTGAAAAACACTCTATGGCAGGGCCACCTTAGTCACCCGCTCGATTGTTCAGTTCCACGCAGGACTGTTTCTGTCCCTTTGTGTCTTTGTCTCCTGCTGCCTCAGCGGCCGCTTTAATTGTCCTGAAGCGCTCGCTGGCCGTCCTGATCAGCAAGCTGACCTTGTTGCTTCCTCCCAGGGGCGCTCACTGCTCCCACTGGCTGGTGTCAAGTGAGCAGAGTCAAGAAACTCAGTCTCCTCTTTAAGGACTTTGAAGTTGTGCGCAACCTGCATGTCCAGGAAAGCGCCTTTTAGCACTGATGAAGCAGAAGGCCACTCTTGCTGGTGGTCCATTGGTGGTTTGAGGATTTGCCCACAGACACGAGAGCCTCTCAGGAACTCTGGTCATCACACCAGTGGCCTTGGTGTCTCCCCGGGATTTGTTCCAGGTGCACATTCTTGGGCCCTCCTCTTGCACATCTCCCTAAGTCAGAATCTGTGGGACGGGGTCCAGCCATCTGTTCCAGAAAACCCTCCAGAGCGTTGTGATGTGTGCACTGAAGTTTGAGAACCACAGGTGTGGTCACTCACAATATGCATTTGTTCCCGTGTTTATGGCCAATTAATTATTTTTAAATAAGCAGTTTCTTTTTTTAGCAAAATAGCAATTTCTTTACCATTTTAAGAACATACTTTCTCCTTTTTACACATCATTGATGAAGACTTCAGTGCCTTCAGCCTCTACGTTTATGAATTTCACAACTGAAAAAACAAAACATTATTTTAAAAGTCGTATCAAGAAAATACCTCTGTTTCTTCCGATGAATTGAGGATTAGTGTAGCCATACACTAATTGATTATATCTTTTAAGTTACTTGAAAGATATATCTTTTAATGATTATTTCTTTTAAGTTACTTTCATAAAACCGTGTGATATTATTGATTATATCTTTTAAGTTACTTTCATAAAACCATGTGGTATTATTTGCAAGTATTATGGCTATTCATTAAAAGGTATGTACCTCACTGTAAACAAATCTATAATCCAAATCCAAAAAACTTCTATTTTAGTACCTTTGCCTCAGTCTTAGGGTGATTGTTTCACATTCTCAATAGTCTCGATTGAGGTTCTTTTACATAAAACATCTTCTTGCTTGTAAAAATGATTCAATTTAAAAAATAACAAAACTAAGTGATTTGGTTAACCAAAAGTTTGTTTCTGTGCTCCTAAGTGATTACACATGGGGCAAGGGGAGAGAAAACACATTTGTGCCTTTGACTTGTCTGAAAACATTCTCCCTGAAAACGTGAAGTCCCTCGTATAGAGGAGTCCATGCATCTTTGTTCAATCAAAAGATACATTTTTTTTTTCTTTCCCATTTTCTTGAGAGGAATAACTCAACTGTGTAAAGGTACAGAAAATGAATCTGGGTCAGAGAGGTTGGGAACCTAACAGTTGCTCATTCTATCATTGAGTTATTGAAAAGAATTTGTTGGGTGTCCACTGTGGTTGGCATCATGCTAGGTGCTGGGTACACTTTCCATCCCAAATGGGCAGAGCCATGCTCTCTGACACAATACTTGCCCCCTCAAAGACCAATGGTTTTCCGACGTCTTACAAGAACGGAAGCCATTGGTTCAAAATACACCGTATAGAGAAGTTCAGTATCTAGAAAACAGATCTTAAGTGACTCTGGTGAATGGGAGTATAGACGACCCGAGAAGATCTGGTCTGTTGAACACAGACGTGACCTCTGATCTCCGAATCTACGCTGCGTCTTTCATGAAGTGTGGTTTCAAAACTTTTGACCTAGACTGAAGGTTGGAAAAGGATCTTAGAGCTCTTGGTGGATATCATCAGTGTTGTCATCATCTTAAAAACTTCTGAATTGTTTGCCAATATTTTGGAAATTCAGAAAAATCCAGAGTTCCAGCTTTTCAGGTCCACTTTGGCGGACTGGCCACAGTGAGCCCTCATTTTCCTGTGATTGGCCAGAATTTAGTCCCCCTGGTTGATGAGGGTTCTAACTGCACTTCAAACCACCTGCTTGAGCTTGTAGGGTATTCTGTTTATAGCCTTAACTTCCTATCTGAAACCTAAACAACAAATAATACTCACAGTTGTTTGCAATTATAATAATCCTTTACCTCCGTCTAGTGATTGCACTCCTGTGAGTTATGCATACATGACATTATTTGCAATTTTGATGACTGGAAACATTGAATTTTACATGTTTATATTTAAATGGATCACCAGCTATAAGTGTACATAATCTATATACGGCGCTGTTTGGCAAGTATCTAGCCATGGAATATGAAAAATAGAGGCATTTTTGGCTGGATGGTTTGGGGACAGCCCTCGTATGTGTGTATACTCATTTAATCCTCACAATACATCTCTCAGAACAGTACTACTTTTCTGCTGTTTTATGGATGAGAGGTACAGAGGCTGGTGACTCTTGTTCAAGTCCCCAGAACTTTAGGTGCTTAAGTTTAGGGTGACCAGATGTCCTATTTTAAACAGGACAGAAAACAATGATGCTGTCCTGTTTCAAATGGTCCGTGTGGTCAGCCCACTGACACCTTGAATTTAACCCAGTGAGTGTAGGCTGACCAGATGTCACATTGACAATGGGACAGCACCGTTGTTTTCTGTCCTGTTTCCAATGGGCTGCCTGGTCAGCCTAATGAATTTCCATGCTAATCATGATTTATATCGCACTGTCCTGGGTTTATTTCTGAACAGGAGAGTGCGGTGCTTTGCGTGAGAAATGAGCAGGTGTGTCTTTTGCTTCACCGTTTGTTGTGTGATTCTGGTACGACCTGCACAAAGGAAAAGGGGCTCCTATTGGAGGGAGAGAAGAACTGTTACAATTGTGTTCTTGACAATTTCTCATATCTGTTTATTTTAAATCCACTCAGGTCCCTGAGCTCCTCTGAGTTTTGTTTGGGTTTGGAGAAGAATTGCTTTTAAGAATTGATGGAAAGATTCACATGCTAAAAAGGATTCCCTTCGAAAGTAAACAACTATAGCCTAGGCAATGTTGTTCATTTTCTAAGAAATTACTCACAAAATTTTCTTTTTGGTGAAATATGCAAATGCTATTTTAACATATGTTGTTAGGAAGATGATTAAAAGATTAGCCAAGCCAAAACACATAAGCATTTAGTCTATTTTAGAAACTAAACTCATTTCCCTTAATACATGTCAGAATTCTTCAAAGGAGGTTGATTTTGCTTTTGCTTCTGAAGAAATTGCTGAACTCACAACATAAAAAATAAAAGTGTGAGTTCATTATTCATAGAATTTTCTGTTAGTTCTTTTTCTCTGACATCAAAAGTGAGGCTGGCCTTTTGCTTTTTCCTCCTCTGAATCCTGAAAGAGGTTGGGTTGTGGGTAGGACTGAAACATTTTTTTGTCTCCCAGACTTCTGTCTTTTTGGGTCATTCTATATAGACTCTTGGATGCTGCTTCCCAGGGTCAAAGCCGCCTGTGTTGTTGCGAAGGGCATTTATTTTGATGTAAGTGGTTTCTAAGGGTTACATCTGGGGATTCTTCAAGGAAAGCTCATTCCAGTTTTCTGACCTAGAAGCTCTTGCCTACCATTTCAGCCACCCGTTCTACTCAGACATCAAGGGGAGAAAACTTATCACCCTCAATTTTAAGATTCCACTCGTACATTGGGAGCCAATTATGATGAACACGCCATGCCCTTAGGTTTGAGTAGGAGTCTTGGCTACCAGTGAGTTCATTTCTTCATTCATTCGACTTCTTTCTACCTCAGGCTCTCACATAATTATCTCCTTCTCCCTCCTGGCACTCACGATAGTTGTTAATATTTTTTACCTTTGTTTTTGGTTCTCCAAATAATATCCTGCCCTCATTCGTGCACTGTCAACTCGATGATGGTAGGAACTTTCGTTCTCTTCTTGCTCACCACCAAAGCCTCGGCCTCTAGCAAAGTGCCTATTAAATAGCTGCTGAGTGAGCACATGAACACAGGCTGTGCCCCTCCAATTTGCTCAGAGTAAACCCTGAATTTTCTACAGTGACCTGGAAGGCCCTCGCTCACCCAGCCTTCGGTCATCTCCCGACCATCAAGTCCTGCTCCTGTCCCCTTCCCCTCTTCACTGCAGCCTGGAGCGGTGAGCCTCTATTCTCGTCAAGGAAGACTTCCTGCTTCTCATGGACAGATTGATATTGATAGCTAGGCAGGAGGGGGGAAGGGAGGTAGGGAGAGAGAGAGGAGAGAGAGAATTTTGGTGTTAAACCAGAGTTCAAACCATAGACCAGCCACTTACTAGGTGTTAGACCTTGGGCACGCTGTTAAATCTTCCTGGGTCTAATTTCTTGATCTCTAAGGTAGGAATTGTAATACTGTGGTTGCAGAAGTGTTGTGAAGATTGGACATAAAATGGCCATATGCCTGTCATATAGAAGTTCTTTGAGATAGTAATGAATATATCACACACATTGTGATTACAATAATCAGCTACTGCTGTGTAACAAATACGTAATCTCAGAGCAAAAACTATTCACATCTTTGCCTTCAGGCTCTGTGGATTGACGGGACCCCTTCCAGCTGGTCGTAGCTGGCTCGCTTATGCAATGAGGAGTTCACTGGTCTCGGCTGGGAAGTTGGCTCTGAGCTGTTGGTTGACTGATCATGTCTATGCTGGGCACTAGAGAGGAGAGTAGTGGAACAGATGATCTGTAGATATTATTCATTATACATTTATGATTCAGCTACTCTATGCTTGCTTACATCGTTTTCAGTTCTCTAATCATTCATTTCATTATTTCTGCAAGTTTTATCCCATTTGAAACATGAAGTTCTAAAATTAACAAAGGGGAATGTTCTTAAGGTGAGAATCCCATGTATACGAGAAAAATTTCATTCATAAATGACCACAAGCTGTAAGTAATCTGAGGTGATATTCTGGCAAGTTGGCCATGAATCACTCACTAAAGTTTGGGGAATTCGCTTCGTAACAACATAGTTCTCAGATGGGCTTACGGCTCCTCTTAGGTATTGCTTGTCTTTCTCTTGTCCCCATTCTTTTTGTGAGCCCTGTGCCCACTGAGGTGCCCACCCTTGCATCCATAGCATTGGAAGGCACACCGATGTGTTGGTGGAAGTGTTCAGGATTTGAAACAATTCCGTATCTTTACTTAGTGTCCATACTGCATGAAAAACTGAAATACTGGTCTAGATCAATTCTTTTTGTATCGTTGCCTATAACTTAGGGTCATATTTAAGTGACTCTGACTGCAAAGTATAAAATAATTCAGACTCAAAACAAAACATGGCTAAGCAGACTCTTGAAAGTACTGTAGCTTCCCTCATTCCCAAATTTACTTCATTTCATAAGTGAACCAAGATTCAGGGAGGTTAGTGACTTAGCTGGCTAGACAGCCAACAAGCAGCAGAGCGGAGACTTTCTGATCCAGAATCTGGTCTCTAGCTGCTACGCCTGTAGGGAGCACAACCGTCAGTGGAACCTGGTGATCTGAATGTATCCTTGGTAAGTAGCATCACGAACAGCATATTGATTTTTAAAAAATATAATTAAATATGCAATGCGTATATTGGAAGTTGTTAGAGATGTTACCCAGTGCTGCACCTAGAGATTAGGGGAAAGCTTTTGCCTCATTAGTCATTCTAGTGTGATATCTATGAAAAACCATTTCAAGACTCAAAATAGCTGAGCTTTATCCTTCAATAGTCTCCACCCTCCTGCAGATAAGCAAGCTGTGGGTCTTGCACACATTAGCTTTATAAAGTCCCTACCCTTGGAACAGTTTTTCTTGCCTTCAGACAACTGTAGGGTATGACAGGGGGTCTCGTGACATCTTTCAGCACAGGAAGCTTAGGTACAGATTCAAAATGACCCTCTTCCAGTGGCTACATAAAGCCACCTTCCTGAACCCAGGCATGGGACAGCCCTTAGTCGTCCTGTTGAAATAAGACACACAGAACATGTGAGGAAAAAATGAATCAATTCAAGAAGCGGCTGACCCCAAAGAAATCATAGAGATACCAACCAAATGTCACAAAAGGCCAGCAGGGAACGTTTGTCTTTTGTCGGAGTAGGTGCTCCTTGATGAGGACGGACAGGCTCATCTCTGGGATTTATGGAGTCTGTCCTTTCTTCTGGAATGGAATGGAATGTCTGTGGATTCAGAATGCAGTGGGAGAAATGTCTCTTTCAGATGGCAAGCAACTGAGACCTTTCAGGATTTGGTGAGAAGGGACAGAAACGAACATTATACGAAATAATAGGGGGTGAGCGTACACTAGAAAGACACATATACGGAACCAAGTTGCAAAACAACCAGGCTTCAGGAAGATACCCAATATGGGGTGATTCAAGCTGCGGGTTAGCCCTACACACCTGAGAAGCCTCTGCTCACGACTGTTCTACTTCCGTGCAAGGGCACTCTGTACTGCCACGGCCTCTCAGATCACGTGAATGGGCGAAGTTGGCCAGGGGGTTAGGAAGGATGATGTGTGCAGCTGCGGTAGCCGTCTTGGGACCAAGGGGCAGAGCCCAGATGGCACGGAAACATTCAGGTAACCAACCTCTTCCCTTTCTTCCTGCTTTATGAAATACAACTGCTGCTAGCTTGTTACTCTGTTACTGCCAAGTAGAAGCCTTGTGATGCTGTCTGAAAGTCATGACTACTAATTAATAACATAATAGTTACGATTATAAGAAAATCTTGAGCGAGACAGATCCATACAGGGTTCATGGACCGTGGAGACGGGTGTTGGGGGGCCAGGGAGCTGTCACAGACAGCTGGACACATTTTCCACCCTACAATTTCGGGATCACAAAGCACGTACTCCGTAACGCGCCCCGCTGTGTATTAACCCTGACTTAATGCCCCAGGTTCTCTTTCTAAGACCACTTACGGTATCAGAAAGGTACCTTTTTACAACACCGGTTATTAGAAGAAAATGAGTCCCCTTTTCTTCCTGTAGTGCTGGTGGTTGTCCACTGAAGAGGAGCTCTTCCCTGGGGGAGCAGCTGTCAGTCAGCCCCCAGGGTGTGTAAGTACGACAGGCCGTGTGCCCTTCAGACCTCTCGTTACGGGAGGATGGCGGGCAGCGGATGAGGACTTGGGGTGATAGTATATCAATCACATGTGTGCTGTTTTTAGCCCCTAAGAGAAAGTTTGCCTCTGTCTCTTTCTCTCTTGGGTGTTGGCACAAAAATCAGCTGTTTTCTCCTAGATAGAGAAGGGAAGAAGCAGAGAGAAGGCAGCGTGTGTGTGTGTGTGTGTGCACGTGCACGTGTACTTTCCCCTGAAATGACTTTCTTCACTCCGGGAATAAACCCTGAGATAGTGCTCATGGTTACCTATCTTTCCTGCACTGTGGAGAAAGAAGAACAGGAATACCCAGCCGTGCCCATGACTAGCTGTGACTTGGCATGGTTTGGTTACGAGTATGGACTGTGGAGCTAGACGACACGGTTCAAATCCTGACCCCACCCGTTACCAGCCCAGTGACTTTGGGCTCGTTACATAACCTCTTAGTTTTCTGCCTATAAACATGGTGTCTGTTGGGCACAGATTGAGTGATAAGAAGTCACGTACAGGTAGTTGATCTGGAAGATGTTTCCGGGAATCGTAGGTGGGGAAATGGGGAAATGAGAGAAGTAAGAGAATTCTATCAAAAATGCATGATCAAACCAGTTCCCACGATGGGAAACTGGGAAGGTGGGGTGTGAGGCTAGAAGAGACCTCGTTTATCCCAGGCCAGTGGAAACACAGAGCAACTTGTTGCTCGGCCTTTGAAGGTTCCTCTGTCGTTTATTCTCTGACACTCGCACTTGTCCCACGCTTGGACCCCGTGTGCTAGCAAAGCAAGGGACGCCGAGTCCGCGGTGTGTAGCTGGGACGTGGAGGGGACACGAGCTGCACACGCAGGGGCTCTGATGTGCGCACCGTCGCACCTCTGGGCTATTGGGGGGTTTGGTGAGCCCCACCTGGGAAGTGTGAGGGGCGTGCCTGGCGCACAGTAAGCTGTCACCCCCACCAGAGCGCCGTGGAATGGGGCCCCGCAGTCTGCCTCTCCCTGTCACCATGTGAGGGGCCAGGTCCCCGGCCTCTGAACTGGACTCAGCAGAGACGAGTGTTCTGTGTGAAAGGCCGATGGTCTTCCTTTCACCCTGGTGAACGCGGCAGCCGTGTCCCCACTGCTCCGCTTGCTTTTCCTGGGGGGAAGCAGCCTCCGAGTGGGCGTGGCTGGGCCCCAGCACCTCACTCACGAACGCGGGTGATGGGCTGATCACGGGCCCACGTCCAACGTCTCTTGTGTCCACAGCTGTCTCACGGGCGATGAGGGCGGCGTTGGCTTCACAGGAGCCCGGAGAGCGTTGACCTGAGAAGTAGAGTCTCTCCAGCCACCCGGTTTCGCATCTCAGCTGGTGGACTTTCTCCTGTAATTTTATGCAAAACGTTTCTTTTCTCTCGCCCTGTTTTCTGGTCTACGACACGACACGGGCATGATGAGCATACCTGCCTCTGAGGGTTGTTGTGGGGATTGGAGGAGCTAATCCATGTGTCAGCCTTAGCGTCGTGTCTGGCACACAATCAAAACTCAGTACTGCACTTTGATTTCTACTTCTCTGCTTTTTCATTCGAAGAAGTCACTAGACTTCTGTTAGGGGAAAAGGTAACAGGGTAGTTCTTGAGATCTTGGCTAAGATTTGGACCTGGTACAAATGTTTACTAGTTGAATTTGAATAACCTCTTAGAACTGTGTGGTCCTAGTTCCGTGGTTTTAAGCAGGGGTGACGTTGTCACTCAGGCATCATTTGACAATGTCTGGCTATTTTCTCAGTTGTTCTAACTAGGGAATGGGGGGTCCTGGCATCTAATGGGGAGAGGCGAGGATGCTACTAAACACCCTGCGACAAACGGGACAGTTCTGTATAACAAAGACTCATCTGGCCCAAAATGCCACTAGTGCTGAGCTTGAAAAATCCTGGTTTAGATTGAACATGTCACTTCTGAACTTTTGTTCTCTCCCATTTGGCATTGCGTATGTCATAATATTTCAGATGGTTTTTTTTTTACATTGTCATCATGACTTGTCTGGTCTCCGGGCTTCAAAAAGATGCATGAAAATCTATTGGCAAGGCAAATAGAGTTGAGTGTGGAGTGTTATCATTTCTTTTTTGAATGACACTATTATATTTTTAAAACATACCAGGTGCTTAGTTGACAAAACCGCATATTTTATTTTCCTCTAAAATAATTTTAGCTGTTGAAGAATTCTTTGGGGGAAAGCCGGGACGGCTCAGCGGGTTGAGCGCTCACTTTGAGGCCATGAGGACCGAGGATCGAATCCCGGCTCCGGCCCAGGCAGGACCCACATGCTGAACTGGGGAGTTCCCACAGTTCGGTTCTCTAGCTGTCTCTGTCTCTGTCTCTCTCTCTATCTGTCAAAAGTAAAATAGAAATAAATATGCACTGAAGATAAAAAGATAATTACTCTCTATAAATGTGAAAAGATATAAAAAAAAAATAATAAAAAAAAAAAAGAATTCTTTGAACAACACAAGCAGTGCTCTTGATGGTCCAGATCGTTTTGTCCACCTATGACGGTGTGAGCTGATAGAGGATGGCTTAGCAAATCCGTCGTCTTTGTTGTGATTTAGGGGAGACTCTTCTCCGTAATAAATCCCTGAGGTATCTGGCAATGAGGCGCATGCAGAGCTGTTGTTTATACCTGTTTAACTCTCAGTATTATGACAGCATGATTTTTAAAGTGGACTATTCCAATTCCAAATGGTTTCTGTTCGGCATGTTCACCACAGTGGAGTGACTGACTGCTAATAGCTCTTCACCGTTGAGAACTCCCCACAACTTCCTCCATCTCTGTAAGTATTGGGAGCTCCACTCAACTTGACAGGTGAATTCGCTAGATAACTTTTGTAAAGAAGACTGTACAGAGGCCACCGGCATCAACAGACCCTTCTCAATGACAGTCTCTTTTGTGTTGGTGCTCAGCCTTCACCAAAATGTCCCCAATTTCTGTGACATGCTGGGTCTTCCAAAGTCCTCCCAGGGTTCTCACATCTCCCCTAGCCTGTGTGGCGGCTTTGGATTAATTAAGTTTCCTCAGAGAAGACACATCCCCATAAGCCAAGACACTGAGCCTTGATTGGGAGCTCTTAACCCCTTGATATATACACAGACGTCTCGGATATATCACGTGTTTCTTAGGCCATTGTAAATATTGGCGTCTCTGAGACGCACCCAGATGTAATTTGCTTTGAGTGCACTTACAATGCAAATATTATAAAGAAATAATTATATATATTCAGTGCTAAAGTGTGAGCTGTAGAAATAATCTCTTTAAGGTGTCTGTTCTGAATTTGTACAAAAGTGACACCAAAAGCCACATGGGGTGTTCGGTGACAACAGCAAGACTGAGATTCAACGAATTCGTACTGCTGACAATTCAACAGAAGATTCAAATTCAAGTGAAGGAATCTCTGTCCAATGTAATGTTTGTAAGTGTGCAAGACCTCTGTCTGTATCAAGCAGTGATGATTATGATTCAGGAGATGAAGAATGGAATTGGGTAAAAAAAAGAAAATATTCCAAATATAAAATCATTTTCCCAAAGTGCTGCTATAAATGCGTTAGTTTTACGAAGACTAGGAGCAAATCCTATGCCTCTTTGTGTTTTGAAATAGGTGCTAAGTGATGAGTTTTTGAAATGATAAACATAGAAACAGATACGCAAGTCAAAAGATAATGGACCAGAACTCCAAAAAGGATGAGGAGGGGTTTCCAGTAACACGTGATGAGATGAAACCATGCCTTCCTTTATGTATCCTAATGTCACAAGTACAAAAATCTAAAATAGACATGTACTGGTCAAAAAGAGCAATCAATATTAGAGACACTGATATTTTCAAGAACTATGCCTTGCAAACGTTTCTTGGTTTGTATCAGATTTTTTTTACTTTGTGGATAATGAAACTGTATGTAAAGAAGACCAAATATGAAAAGTTCAAAAAACAATCAACTATTTGAATAAGTTTGAACAGTTATACACTGCAGATGAAGATGTCGCCCTAGACGAGTCACTGATAAAATTCAAAGCATGACTGGGGTACATCCAATTGATAGCTACCAAAGTGCCAGATCTGGAATCAAAATTTACAAGTTATGTGAATCCAATACCGAATGTTGCACCGGCCAGTGTTAAGTTGAAAATAAATAGTATTTTTTGCTCACATAGAATTTTATTTAATTTGTGTGTCAAGGGGGTAAACAGTGCACAACTTGCATGCTGTCACAGGGCATGCTGAAGTTATGTACCAGTGAGCCTTGCCCCTGGTGTTCTATCCTGAACTTTTTCTGGACTCCCCTTCACTTATTTGACATTGCGGATGGTTTTAATTTTGATTTGTACCAGGGTTTGGCAAACTATGACCCATGGCCAAGTCTGGCCTCCTGCCTTTTTTGCACATAGATTTTTATGTACACAGCTATGCTTACCTGTTTACATATTATCTCTGTTTTCATATCATTGGAGAAGAGTAACTGCTTGTGACAGATATTGTGTGACCTGCAGAAATATAAACTATAAAATATATGTAGCCTAAAATATAAAAACGATGTAGCCTTTCACAGGCAAGGTTTTGCTAAGTCCTTAGTTACATGATTAGCGGGAGTTGCTCTTTTCATTTGTCAATTTGTTTATTCATTTACTGAGCAAATATCCAATAAGTAGCTACTTTTTTGCTGATGAATAACGTGTCCTGGCCCCTGTGACTCTGGAGAAGCTGGCTTTGCCTGTGACAGCCCCGGGCCCATTCTCTGTGCAGCCATGAGCCTTGTCTCACATGTCAGGTGCATAATATGCCTTCGAGGCAGGAGCGGAGTGGAGGGGCGGGCTGGAGAGAGGCCGTATAATTTTATTGAGCGATATTTCTTCTCTAAGTGGGCTCATGGATAATTCAATTAGCTGACTTTTGATTGCTCCTCTAAGTGGGTAGGCTGTATATAATGAAAATGTGCCTGGGTCCCACTGTCACAACCCATCTTGTCAGGAAGGGTGATCCAACTGGGTCCTACCATGCAGTGTGACACAGGTTCAGATCTGTACTGACTCCGTATCAGCCTGTGGGGGACTCCTTCTCTCTCTCTCTCTCTCTCTCTCTCTCTCTCTCTCTCTTTCTCGATATCTTTTTCAGCCTTGTTTGGACATGGAGCTAACAGTTGTAGAAAGTAAACATCTGCTTCAACTGAGTGAACAGTAGACAGTGAAGAGACTGAATCTGTCCCCAGTGGAAAGCTCCGTGACATGGCCCGTGTGAGCCTGTCACTCCCGTAAATACTGTATTTACAGATAGCCGGATTTGGGGACGCTTATGAAGTCTCTGGGTGAGTTAGAGTTTGTGTCTTGATTAGGAAAACCAACATAGGCACGCATGTTTTTAAAAATGGTGCTCAATCACTTTCTCTGTCTCCATGGACGTTCTATACCAAGGATTCTACATTTAGTTCTGTTTGCGTGTCTCAAGGAGAGTGGGGAAAGCAGGACAAATCCTGAGAGAGGAGTCGAGGCTCAACGTGACGGGGCGTTGTCTCTGCGTAGACAGGCTAGAAAGGCACAGTGGGAATCGGCGTGGGGAGAGCCGGTCTGAGCAGGAACGGTACAGACATCTACACTTAGACCGGGCCGGGCACGAGGAATGTGCACTTGTTCGTCACCTGCCGGAAAACCGAGACTTGAAGGTGATGATGGAAGACTAGAGTAACAGGTGCATCCTGCACAAGCTGTAAGCACGATCGATCAAGTGCAACAGCTGGAACGGGAAGTAGGTTCCAAACAGCAGAAAAACAGTGGAGAGTAAACCTGTGATGATTGAAGGTACATGACACATTCGGGACACATCTCTATTTTTGAGGATGAGGTCCTCTGGCTCAGGGAAGAGGCAGGGGGCCGGAATAGCATAGTTTCTCTCTTTTTGTGTTCCCTGGATATGTTACCTTCATCCCTTCTCACCAAAGGACTTGATGCTTTAGTGGCAAATGTAGAAGTGATACCTCGAACGATGTAGTTTCTGTTCTCACATGCAATGGTAGGGGTTCCAGTGTGTCTAGCAAATGTATACATGGGGTAAGAAAGTCGTATTGTATTTTGGAAGCTGTCAAGTTATTTTTTGCTGCTACATGTCCATTTCCAGGAGTCAAAACTGCTTGGTTGACTGTCACTTATGTGTCTTTTTTCTCGAATAATGTGATCTTTGTCTAGACTAGGTGGTCTCAACCTAGGTGTTTCAGGTGGACGGCAGGCAGGTGGTAAGGACTGAGGTGGGCCCACATCAGGGAGCAGTGAGGACTGGCACGCGGCAGGTCGCCTTTCTTTGCTAAGGGTTTCTCCACTGGAAGATCTAGAACAAGTTTGTCCAACCCGCGGGCCACATGCGGGCCAGGACAGCTTTGAATGCGGCCCAACACAAATGTGTAAACTTTCTTAAAACATTATGAGACTTTTTGTGACTTTTTTTATTTTTTAGCTCATCAGCTATTGTTAATATGAGTGTATTTTATGTGTGGCCCCAGGGAGCCACGAGGGCGGTCACCCCTGCTACCTCAGGGCTCTCTGCCAGCTGCCGGTTGACACAGAAGCAGATATTTCAGTTTGGAGGAGGAGCCTTCATGGAGGAGGTCATATTGGAACAGTGATTTGCAACCCGCATGTGACCTGGTTACAAGCAAGAAGACAATGAAGGAGCTGTCCTAAGGAGTTGGATGAAGGGAAGGGAGGCCCGAGGCAGGAAGACATTCCAGTTCCTTCCCTGGCACCATGACAACGTCACTGATTTGAGTAAAAAGCTCATGGAAACAGTGAGGTGAAGGCACTCGTTGTTGGGAGTGAAGAGCGTGAGTTTTATCACCTAGCAGTTCATTGTCATCTCAAATGGCCTCGCTAGACAGGCGGGTCACGTAAATGCAGACGTGATTTGGAGAAGGGGCTACTGTTTCTAGCTGAAAACAGGGGCCCAGTTCCCGTGGGGAGCTGCCCTGCAGACACGTAATACCAGCATCGCCCAGGAGAAGTTGCAAATCCGGGTTTTAAAAGTGGGTGGCGGGGAAGCCGGGATGGCTCAGTGGGTTAGGTGCTCACTTTGCAGCGCCGGGGACCGAGGATCGAATCCCGGCCCCGGCCCGTGTGGAACCATATGCTGAACTGGGAGCTCCCCCAGTTCAGTTCTCTCTCTGTCTCTGTCTCTGTATCTCTCTCTCTCCCTGTCAATAAATAAATAAATATATATATATATATATATTTTAAAAATAAATAAATAAAAGTGGGTGGCAAATTCACATGAGAAAAGTGTGAATCCACACTTGTTTGGAAGCCCCCATGTAAAGTAAACTGAGCTGTCAGGGGCTGGGGGAAGGCGACCCAGGCCCAGCCGCGAGTCTAATTTTTTCTCTTCTTGAGTCCATAGTGCATCTTTCTTGTTAGCTAGAAAATATTGTGAATATTGCTGCGACTGGTAATTGGAACTCATGGAAGATATTGTACATGTGGTGGGCACTATAATTATAATTACAGGTACACAAAAAATGCAGGCACGTAGACAAGAAGTATAAAGTGAAAATCGTTTTTGAGGGTAAAAAGATTTCTTTTTGAATGCTATACATCATAATTATACTGTAAATTTTAAACTAGGAAAACATTAATTTAAAAATCTTTTTAAAAGTTTAGAAAAAAATTTTTTTCCAAGTCAGTAGCTTAAGCCCAAGAGAATTTAGGGGATATGTGAACTTGACCAAAAGCATAATTATGTCTTTGTTTTCATTATGCTCTAACCAAAACGTAGGGTTCCCTTCAGTATAAAATAGCTCACAACCCAGAGAAGCGTAGGTGGTAGCTCTGTGATTTTGTTACCATGAGAAATCCCAGGTGTTTTCACCCTGTTGAAATGTTTGAAATGACAGGCTCATGACTACAGATACGTAGAAATCTCAGTAGTTAGTGGGCCTGCTGTTGGATCACGTTCTCAATGAACTAATAAAAAGTCACTATACTGCTGTGTCATATAATGTAACAATAATTCTCAGGGTAATTCACTAAGTGTATAAATAAATTTCACTAGGTTCCTTTTGTAATCCCATAAGATACTTTAGCGTTTAAAAACATGACTCTGGGTAGGGGTCCACTGTCCCCCTCAGACCTCTCAAGGGGCCATGGCGGGAGGAAACAATGTGGGAATATTAATAGCTGAGAAGGTCACACAGCCTGAAGACCCCAGGGCAGCTTCCCCTTCTGCAAGCCTGCCCACCCCGGGACAGCCTCCTGCCTGACCACTGTCTCCCATTTCTTGTAGAGATTAGGAGTCGTTGGGATCAGTCATCACATTGAAACAACAAAAACAAAACTAGAGGAAAAAATGATGATTAAAAATCAATTAAATTCAAATCTATAAACACAGAATTAGGGCGAATTGACAGATGGTTGCTGTGGGATTGTGTCTTCAGAGAATCGAAGTGGGAGATAAAAACATGATGAAGTATGATGTGAAGACAGTCAAGGTGGGTCATGGAAATCCGTCTAAGAGCATGTTCCCCTCCCCCCCAAAGGAAGAAGGGCGTCAGTGTTCTGGATAGGTCCCTGGGGAGTGCTGGGGGGAGGGGAGAGCCTCTCTTGGCTCTTGTAGAAAAGTGTCCTGTGACACATTTATTCCTCTCTGAGTGGTGATCAAAGGACAGAGCTTCCCTTTCCCAGGGAAATGTACCAACTGTGACCAAATTAGCCCTGAGTTCGCTGTTATTTAAATGCAGCTTCTTGTATTTATTAAAATGAAGTGACTATCATATTATAATTGAAAACGAGCAGTTGCACATGCAAATTATTTCTAAAGTTCAACTGCTGCTAAATGAGACTCAGTGCTCCTAAACTTAGAAATGCTTAACATAAATTATGACCTAATTAACATTTGCATGGTAATCCGGACTTCCTACAGCTTATTCTGCTAATTAACACATGACAAATGAGCATGCATTAATATTTTATTGTAACATAACTTGTCCAGGAAAGCGTCTTCACTCCTTGGAAAACATTGGGCGTTTTCCCCCCCCCATTTTTGTTTGAGAAGCATCCTATTGTGGTTTATGTCATGATATAATTTAGATGAAAAAATTGTTTTGTGCTGTAAATTTAATAAGAGACACACAGATGCAAGTTCTAGGAGTGCCTTTGCCTTCATGTGAATGATTTTTTGTTTGTTTGTTACTGTTTCTGGGAGCTGTCTGCATTCTTGGAAGAGAACTCAGCATGTACGTCTTAGCTAATCATCACTTGTCACGGTGCGTGTGCGTGTACCTGTGGGGTCATGAGTAAACCCAGGCGCATCCAGGAGAACAAGGACCTGTATAATGCTGTGGATTTTGTCCTTCGCAAATGGCTTCCTGTTGGTCTTGTGTTGTCTCCAATTCCAACAGCCCTGAACTTAGGGAGGCGAGTGCTCCCACCTCTACCTCGGACAGGAAGCACCTGCCGGTGTCCACTGTAACGTCGATTGTTGTGGCTTGCCGTTTTTCAGCTTCATTTGCTTTCTCTTGGCCTAGGATACAATTTTTTGTTTTAATTTGTTTTATTTAGGACTTTCCAAGGAAGATGGCAAACTGGCTTCTTACCTGATCACATGTATCCGAACATGTGATCTTTGGGGTCTGGGAAAGGTTTTTCTAAACTAGAATTAGAGCATTTGGTTATGATTGGCGTGTCTTGGGTATTTTGGAAGCATATTGTGATGAACAGTTGAGAGGTCCCTCCTGTCTTGTCTGCTATGTTTACAGACACAACTGTGGTCACTCAGCCACTTTTCCTGCTTAATGCTTGAATCTTACTCACTACTTCCCAAATGTATGACTTTTGACAGTGTTTTCCCACTCACACTTCTGACACCACCTGGGTGGGATATTTTTGCTCACACCAGCAATTCTCAAAATTCCCAGGGAAAGCTGGGCGTCCTTCTAGTCTTATAGTCAATCCAGTTCTGACTCTAGCCTCCGGGAGTGAGCACAGAGCCCGCAAGTGAAGGTCTTGGTCCCACAAGAACGCCCCTATTTCCTGCCAGCTGCCAGCCCCAGGACCCCGTCCGTGGGCTCTGCAATTTGCTAGAATGTTCCACAGGACTCAGGGAAAACTTTATGTGCTGGTACTGGTTTATTACAAAGGGAATTTTAGAAGCTATAAGTGCACAGCCAGATGAGGAGGTACAGAGAGAGGGTGAGGTCCAGAAGGATCCAAGCACAACAGCCTGTTCCACATGTGCCTGGATCACCCCATTCTCCTGACACACGGATGCATTCACCAACCTGAAAGCTTTTTGAACCCCTTATTTAGGGATTTTTATGCGGGCGTGATTGGTCAAATTGTTCGGTTCTTGGTGATTGGATTTAATCTTCAGCCTCTCTCCACTCCTTGGGATAGGGGTTTGGGGGTGTTCTAACCCTTTAATCATGCCTTGATCTTTCTGAAGGTACCTAGGGACCCTGAGTCACCAGTTATCTCATTAGCATATGAAGGGACATTCATCACTCTAGATAGTCCAAGGGTTTCAGGAGCTCTGGTGCCTAGAACCAGGAATGAACACCAATTATATATATATATATATATATATTATCACAATATCACAACTGCCAACCCCCTTCAACTTAGAACTCACAAAGGAACCAGAGTGTGGGAGAATGCAGATGTGAGTGGAGACAGGTGTGTTCCGTTTAACCTATTGATAGTATGCACCTGTGTGTGTGTGTGTATCTATTTGTATGTAGGTGGATAGATATACACATAGATATATACATATAGGTAGGCAAGGACAGACGTCCAGATTAAATGTCCCCAAGTCTTACTCCTTCTCCATAACGGATGTTGAAGTGATCTCACCAGCTTCCCCATTCCTCTGTCATTGTGTACTAACCACCTCCGCCCCACCTTGGCCACAAGAGACTGACTTTCAATTGTAAGTCAGATGTTCCTCCCCGTCCAAGACTGAAGCCTCCATGAAGGTCAGGGATGGGTTTTCCTGTCCTTGTTTATTGGTGGCATTCAGCAAAGTGTCTTGCATGTGCCGAATGCTCAGAAGATAGTCACCAAAAGAATTAGTTAACAAGTGTCATCATCTTCTGAACCCCAAATTGGACCCTGTCCTTTAGTTAAGGACTGTCTTTTGCAAAACACTTTTGTTTGGATTTTATATTTCCTTCAATGCAGCCTCAGGGTTTACTAATTTTTTATATCATGTTTTTTAATTTCTGGATGACTTAACAACTTCTCATTTACCATTTATTGCCAGTATACATCTTGAATTTGAGACCAACTTAAATTCTTAAATATATTTTAAATAGGCGACCCTGAGCCATTTTCTTGTCCCATTCTTGCATGGCTGGATGCTAAAATGTGTGATTGATGGGTATTGGAAACACTTAGGTTTAGTACATCGCCTGGCATGTGATAGGCATTTATATTATTTGTGGAAAGAACGGCTTTTACAAAATTGCTTTGTCATGTTGTTATTGCAAGTTTGAAATTTGTATCAATATTTATTGTAAATTGCTAAACATTATGACCATCCATGAATGAGCTCTCCTTCCTTCCTTTCTTCCACTTCCGTCTTTCCTTCCTCCCTCCCTCCCTTCTTTCCTTCCCCTCCTTCAGCACCACTTACTGATGGCCTGTTCTGGGTTAGCTATTGTGACACAAAGTTGAGATTCTGCCCCTGCTGCCAGAAAGCCAAATGTGTGATTAGGGACACGATTCTTCTAATGACAGGAGTAGGAAATGCTGAAACCAAAGTGTGACGCTGGGCATGGCCACTAGTCAGTGACCAGCATCCACTTCCTTTGGTATTTGCCCTCCTTGCAACCCTTCCGGTGGCAGCAATGACGTGGACGCCTAGGAGAAGCAACATTGCAGACGCTTGGCCCAGAGCTCTGCTCACGACAGGTTCAGAACTGGTCACGCTGAGCCGACACTAGACTTAAACGTCGCATAGAGTCAATGAGTAGATAGCAGATGAGCTAAATAGCTGCTTTCAATGAACGATGCCTCCAACGTGAGAAATACAATGCGAGGCAAGACTTTGAGGCTGTGGCATAGCACGCTCATGATGGCGTTCTGTCCCTCGGGGAACTTCAGGTCCTCTTCGTGGACTTCACATTCCTGTGGATTTTCCCTGCTAGAACCAGCTAGCGATTTCCAGCTCAGACAGGTTTCTCTTGTTTGGACTAGCTGGCTGTTTCCACTCTGCTGGGGTTTGAGACATCAGAGAGTGACAAGGCTGATGGCTCTGCGCTTTTAAATCTTTAATCACCCCACCCCCTGTACTTGGGCTCATGTTACATAAGTAGGCGCCTCTATTCCCGGGACTGGAGCCGCTCACATAAAAACATATCCGTGTCTTCTCTTCCCTTGTGGTTTACCGATAACAAACCCCAAAGAACGTGGGACTGGAAGCCACAACCTTATGAACATTACCTGCAAAGTAGTCTTTGTCTGCTCGAGGTGGGTCCTACGTGTTGTGGTTTTAGTAGCAGGGCTTGCTGTCTGCCTTTTCCCACCTTGCCTCTTGGGGCATAGAAAAGTTGTTTTTGCTTATTCTTCTTGGATCAAACCGTAAGAAGGAACACCATAATAATAACGGCAGCTGACGTTTTAGGCACCAACTATGTGAGACGCCACCGGCTAAGTGCTTGGCGTGCGTGTTCTGATCTAATCCCCCGTATTGCTTACCAGAAGAACCTCCCGTGCAGGTTGTCTGTGAGGCAGGCTCCCAAGTTCTGCCCTTGAAGATTGCAGATCAGGAGGTCTGGTGGGGGGACATGCGGGACAATGCATTTTGGGGTAGTTTTAAGAAAGGCAGTGACTTGAGCTTTGCAGTTTTTAACACACAGGCTGGATCTTTCTGAGGAAGGTGTTGCTGGGACAGCATTTGGGGAGGTGGTGGTGTAGATGTACCATAATGGACACATCACAGGGATGAAAACAAGAGCCAGTAACTGTGTCTTACCAGTGGGGTGCGTGGGGTGACGTTGGTAAATCAGAGGCGGCTTCCTGGAGGAGGCTCGGTGGAGTGATGAACAGAACTCTGGAGTCAGGCAGTCTGAGCTCCCAGCCCAGCTCTGCCACTTGCTACGTGTGTGGCCTTGAGTAAGTCCCTTAGCCTTTCTGTGCCTTGGTTTTTCTACGTGTAAAAAGGGGAGAGAAATAGTACTTGACTTGTGGGGTCAGTGGAAGAACGAGATGTGTGAACACCTGCGATTTGCTTAGAACACTGCCCGGCCTGTTGTTAGCACTGTTGAATTATTTATTGTCATTACGTTCTTGTTCTTCGAGGGTAAGTCCTTGAGCTGAGGTTGAAAGGATGGAGAGGAGGCCGCCAGGTGACTTGCCAGATGTGGGGATGGCAGGTGGCGTGCCCGGCAGAGCCAGCACTGTGAGCAGAAGCACAGCGACGAGAAACAGCCTCACGTGGCTGGAGCAGAAGGCGTGTGACGAGAAGTTAGAGAACCAGGCGGGGCTCAGGACGCACAGTGTGGGTTCTGACGCGATGGAGAGCCTTCACAGGAGAATCACAAGGGCGTCCTTTCCTTTCTAGAAATGGAACAGGCAGGGCTTGGCTGAGTGGGGACAGGTTAAGAAGAGGACTCTGTCAGGTCCCTTTCGGGACCTGCTGAACGGCGGTGCTAGTCCCGGAAATGGAGCGAGTGCACTGCGTCCAAATTCACCGAGTCCAGTCGGGCTGTGGAGATGCTGGGGTCATAGGATGTCCACACAGGCGGTTGGATGTGGTGGGTCTATACCTGGGGTCACGGGGCTGGTTTAAAGCTTGGCACACGTAGCCTAACATGTAAGCAAGTTCTGGCCAACTGAAAGGGACACTAAGATATAAGACATTCAGAGTTGTACCCTATTCTGGCAGTTTCAGCAATAATTAGTTCATGATAAAATACAAAGAACTTGAATGAAATTTTTCGAAAAAGGAACGATATGCACTTCCCCTGGCTCATTAGGACTTGTGAAGAGAAGACACTCTGTGCAGTGACACACATTTAACTTCTAGACATCCAAAGGATTCTTCAGACAGGCCAGCCTTGTTCGTGGTTAATTAGAATAAGTGGATACGCCAGCAGAAGAGATGCTGTTGGGTGGACTTTTCATGTGTTGTGGGCGTCTGGGAGGATGACTTACACCTGCGGCTTTCTAGGTGTAAGAAGTGCCTTTAGAAAGCGTGGGTTCACAGCATACCAGAGTTAGAAGCAACCTGACGTTCTATGTGAAAAAAATGAGGTCCCTCCAGGCTGCGTGGTTTACTCCACATTTCACAGCAGACTTGTCACGACCAGGCTCTGGAGTCCAGTTCATTGCGTCGTAGCTTTCAGTGCTCGCTGCGACCTCTCGGTTTTCCATGGCAAGTCACAGAGGATCCTGTTTATATGGGGGCGCACTTATTCCTTCCCTACTAGTTGGCAGTGAGGGTGGGAGCGGCTGCCTTTGGCTTCCCAGTGAAGCGTGGGACCCCCGTGGCTGACTCTAGTCGAATATTTGTCACCTTCAACGAGTTTTCTTCCTCTGTGTTCTTTTCCCGTTAGTTGATTCGGAAAGCAACTTGCAGTTTGTGATAAGAAGATCAGAAACAGAATTAGGATGTTGCAGTCAACACCACAAAAATTGCTTCGATGGCATGATAATGAACTGATTTCTTTCGACACCATTTTAAGTCCCCAGGCCTTTAATAAGGGGGTTGTTAGAAGTCAGTGCTGCTATATTGCACGTTGTGAAGCAGGGTTAATATGTTGTTTGTGTAAGTTAACCTTCTAGCGCCTTAGACGTCTTCCAAGTGTCTGAAGTGGATAGAAAAGTAAAGTTGATGTGAACATTACTGCTGGTGGACCACAGACCATTATCTTTTATAGAAAAAAGAAAAATTCCTCCCTGTCATGTCAGAAAAATCTCCATCAACAACATTAAATATGATTCATAGAAATGCTGTGGGATTGTTGTTGTTGTTGTTGTTGTTGGTCTACTACCATGTAGAAAAATGAACGGAAACGCCAGGACCTGAGACCAAGTGTTCCACCCTCGGTCTTGTTGTTTTGGGAGATCAGACTTTGATGAAAAGAGATCAAAACTCTAAAGTAACCCCTACCAAAACCTGTAAGCTATAAATCATCTTTGCATTATTCCTGGTTTCTGATTGCTTTCTCATACAGGCGGCACGTAGACATGGCGGCTGCAGGCTTGACCTTTGTTATCTGGTAGGCCTGGGTGAGGCGACATCACAGTTATTATCTCCTAAAGTCTCGTTCCCACATCTGTACACGGGGGCCTCTGATAGCACCTCAGCTGTTTTGGTTGACTGAGGGCTAAACGCTAGAATTTAAGTGAGAAACGACAGCACTGGAGTGTGCTCCATGTTGTTGATGACGACGATGACGACTCCCTTTGCATAGTGTGTTACAGTAGTTGGTTCATGTATGTCTGTCCCCTTCAGCAGGGGACGCCTTAAGAGCGGCAGTGAATTCTATTCATGCTGTGTCCCAGCAGTCGGCAGATACTGTGTTGGCGCTCTTGGAGGCATCCGGGGACTGTCACACTAAACTGAATGACTGGGGGTGCAGGGTAGGGGGGGGGTCCTAGCTGGCGATAGCTGAGGCCGCTGCTGCTTGGCATTGGGAACCCTCTTGGTGTCTCCAAGTTTCCATTCAGAAGGGAGAGGTGTCCTACCTGCCCCCCGGGGGTGCCATAAGAATGCCTTTAACATTTAATGCCAACTTGCGCTTTAATTTGTGAGGAATTGATATTTAATATTAATGAAATCCAGAGCCTTCCATTTCAGCCCTCTTTTTTGGTAGTTGCAAAGTGTTTCCCAGCCTGGAGGAACCCAGATGAAAGAGTGTGAGGGCTGAGCCTTGTGTCAGGAGTGTACAGACGAGGGTGTGCCCCCCACCTCAGCAGTGGGCCCTAAGAGGAAGAAAAGACACTGAGCAGGAAGAGAACTAACGGAGCCCGTTCACGGCACCAAGCCACCAGCTCTCACCTATTAATGTCCAAGTAGTGAAATACTTTAGGTGAACGTAACGTTTGCCTTTGCTTGAATTATCTGCACCTTCATGGCCTGTTTTCAATAGATTTTACGTGAAAGTAATTTTAAATAAAACTGCACATCAAAAACCCTGGTGCTGAATACACCAAAATGATCAATATGTGTACGCAGTGAGGTTATAAAGTTTTCTTACTCTGACCTTGCTTAAAAGTAGGCTCTTTAGTGGCGTGACCTGACCTCTGCAGACTGGCCTTAGCGTGTTAGTTAGTAGTGCCTGTGGCCTATTGGCCACGATTCTCTTGTGAGAATCTGTGAGCGGGCATCGCTGCCCCACGAGGCCCGTGGGAAATGGAAGAGAATGGAGCGCATCCATGCGAAGCTGAGTTGTCACTCTCAATCAACTGCTTTCTGGGTTTTGGCTTCCTTTGGTGTCTTTTCTTGCTTCTGGTCCATTATCAACCGGCCTGCATTCAGTCTTCATTGGGTATGTTTCTCTCCCTCAGTGGCTGCTTCCTCAGGGTTTCTGTTTTTTCATAAATGGGGCTCAGTCACCAAGACAGAGTTCCATAGTAAGTCGTCAAATCCGGCTTTGGAAGGTCACCACCACCCTGACACCCAGAAGGGACAAAAGATCAAGGTACTGCTTCCCTTAGGCTTAGAATTGAATTTTACTTGTGTTTAGCTTGTATCCATTCTAAAATGTGTATCTACCTACTCCGATAATGTACATTTTGTCACATATTTAGAATTCACCGGAACTACTGAGTCGCTCAGAGACTAGGAATAAGGTTTATTCCACTTTTCCATATTCTGCCATCTGAGCGGGTACTCAAGTTACTCCTCCAAGGTGAGCGCTTGGACATTCTGCTGAAGCGTTCTTACCGAGCCTGCGTGTGCTTGTTTGCCCCCAATTTCTTCCCACACTCGATACAGTGGAACTGCACCCAGCATAGCTCCCTGCCTGAACAGATGGTGCCCAACACCAAGTTCCAGCCGCAGGGCTTCAGCTTTATCGCAGGAGCTGTGTCTTAATTCCTGTATTTGAGGAAACCCACGGGGGCTACTTCATGAAATCCACAGCTCCCCCTACTCCCTGAGGAACGTTCTCGGTGCCTAGGATGCCCTCCCACTTATAAATACAACACGGCCCTCACTCCCCAAGACATCCGAAGGGTAAGGGCACCTGACGTTCCGATGTGACTGGTAGACCAGAATGAAAACCTCCAGATGTCCCTGGAGGCTCACAGAGACGTATGTCCAAGAGAGGACCCGACCCCGAACAGCTGTGACCAGTGCTTGTCTCCACGCAAGAGAGAACTCAAGGGCGAGGAAGCACAGGGAGCTCGGCATCTCTGACGGTTGTGCGTTGAAGCAGCATTCTTACTTCTCATTTTCACTTATTCTGAAGACTTAAGATCAGCCAACTGCAGGCAGAAGCATTCCAACCATCATTCCTCTTTCTGATTTCAAAATCCATAACTGAATTATTGGTTTTTTTTTAATCTTATTCTGTAACGAGAAGGCACCGAAGGGAAGATATACCATGATTTACTTTTAATCGAGCCTGACCAGTAATAGCATTTGTTGTCAATAATAATGATGTTGAAGTTGTTAGACTTGTGGCCACACAGGCTATTGTGATATAAAACTATTTGCTCAGACAGTGGCCTGGTGAAGAGGAATTCTTTGATATTATCAGACAACAAAAGGCTTTAGGTCGTGTTCTCGTTAATGATTTATAAGAAGAATCTTCCCCCTTGATCAGGACCAGTGAGGTTAACTTGAGATGTTAGAGCATTCTTCTTGCAAGATCATCATAAAATCAAAATGAAAAGAGTCTCCAACAAGACGTCCCACAAATCCCAAGACAATAATTACACTCTTGGAACTGGAAATCTTGCAAGTTTGCAGACATGTTAGAGTTTGGCATGTGTGGCTTTTCGCATACTATGAAATATTTATTATTGTTCAGATAACTCCGCTTAGTTACCATTGGATACCTACTGTTGTACAGGAATTGCATTTAGAAAGGAATTGAACCTTATTTGCAAAATTCATAATGCTCTCCTTCCCCGAGACTTCAGTAGAAATTCTTTTGAGACAGTAGTTGAAAGTGCTAGGAAATAGGCGTTCATGTGGTTTGAGGGTTTTTTGTTCTTTGTGGTAATGAAAGAAAATAATTACTCTCATTTTGCATTTCATTTAGAGAACATGCGGTTGCCAGTAAAATTTGTCTGTACTAGACATTTTAAAAAACAATATACCTTTAAATTTATTTTTCAGTGACCGTTGACATACAATTACATCAGTTTCAGGTATATGGCATAGTGATTAAACATTTATATACCTTATGAAGTCATCACCCCAATAAGTCTAGTACCCATCTGACAGCATACATAGTTATTACAGTATTTATTATTGACTATATTCTCTATACTCCACTTTACATACAGGTGACTATTTTTATAACTGGAAATTTGTACTTCTTAATCCCTTTTACCGTTTTCAGCCATTCCCAACGCCCCCTTCCATCTGGCTCTCATCAATTTGTTCCTAATATACATGAGTTTCTGTTTCACTGGTTTGTTTATTTTGTTTTTTCAATTCCACATATAAGTGAACTCTTCTGGCATTTGTCTTTCTCTGTTTGGCTTATTTCACTTAGAATACTAGATTCTCGGTCCATCCATGTTGTCACAAATGGCAAGAATTCATTCATTTTTATGGCTGAGAATATGTACCCCCTCTTCTTTATCCAGTCATTGATCAATGGACACTTAGCTTGCTTCCAATCTTGACCATCGTAAAGAATGCTGTAGTGAGCAGGGGGTGGGCGTGCATATATCTTTTTGAATTAATATTTTGGATTTATTCAGATAAGTACCCAGAAGTGGAAGCCCCTGGGTCATATGGTTGTCCTATTTTTAATTTTTTAAGGAACTATTTTCCATACTTGCTACACCAGTTTCCAATCCCACGAACGTGTCCAAGGGTTCCCATTTCTCCACATCCTCACCAACACATGTTTGATTTATTAATGATAGTAGCTGTTCTGACAGGTGTGAGTTAATATCTCATTGTCATTTTAATTTGCATTTCCCCAATGATTAGTGACAGTGAGGATCTTTTCACATATCTACTGGCCATCTGTATGTCTTCTTCAGAGAAAAGTCTATTTAGGTTCTCTGCCCACTTTTTAATTAGATTTTTTTGATATTATGTTATATGAATTTTTTATATATATAATTTTGACATTAACCCCTTATCTGCTATATTATTGGTGAGTATTTCTCCCATTTAGTATATTGTCTTTTCCTTTTGTTGGTGTTTTTTTTTCACTGTGTGAAACTTTTTAGTTTGATGTAGTCCCATCTATTTATTTTTGCTTTTGTTAACCTTGTTTGGGAAGACATATCAAAAAGTATTACTAACAGCTATGCCAAAGAATCTACTGCCTATGATTTCTTCTAGGAGTGATATGGTTTCAGGTCTTACATTTCAGTCTTTAAGCTATTTTCAGTTTTTTATTTTATTATAGTATCAGAAAATATTCTAGTTTTATTGGTTTATGTATGTTTGTTCAGATTTCCCAACACCATTATTGAAGGGAGGGTTTTTACCCCATTGTATATTCTTGCCTTCTTTGTGGTAGATTAAGTGACCATATAGGTATGGCTTTATTTCTGGGCTCTCTATTTTATTCCAGTGATCTGTATTTCTATTTTTATGCCAGTACCATTCTGTTCTGATTGCTATAACTTGGTCCGTGTGTGCTTGTGTGTGTGTGTGTTTTTGGTTTTCATATCAGGGTGATACTGACCTCATTAAGTGAGTTTGGAAGCTGTTCTTCTTCAATTTTTTGGAATAGTATGAAAAAAATAGGTATTAATTCTTCTTTGAATGTTTGGTTAAATCCACCTGTAGAGCTGTCTGGTCCAGGAGTTTTGGTTGCTGGGAGTTTTCTTTGATTATTGATTTGATTTTGTTCGTAGTTATCAGTTTGTTCAGTTTCTGTTTCTTTCTGATTTCGTCTTGGAGATTTATATGTTTCTAGGAATTTCTCCATTTCTTATGTTTGTCCAATTTATTGGCATATAATTGTTCATAATAGTTTCTTTTTTCTTTTTTCTTTTTTTACAATGGCACATTATACATTTTATTTACTTATTTATTGTTAGATTTATTGGAATGACATTGGTTAGTAAAAATTACATAGGTTTCAGGTGTACAGTTCTACATGACATCGTCTATGTGTTGCATTATGCGCTCACCACCCAGGGTCAATTCTTCCATCACCATGTATTTGATGCCCCTCCCTCCTCTCCCACCCCCCTCCCTTTTAACCCTCAGGTAACCACTAAACTGTTGACTGTGTCCATGGGGTTTTATTACCTTGTTGCTCTCAATTTTATATTTCACCTATGAGTGATGTTGTGTGGAAGTTTCTTGTAATCCTTTGTATTTCTGTGATGTTGGTTGTTACGTCTCCTCTTTTATTTTTTGATTTTACTTATTTGGTCCCTCTCTTGTTTTCTTGGTGAATCTGGCTACTGATTTATTTATTTATTTATTTAAATTATTATTTCAAAGAACCAGCTCTTGGCTTCATTAAGCTTTTTCATAGTTTTTTAGACTCTATTTTATTTTTGCTCTGTTCTATATTATTTCCTTCTATCTCTTCACTTTGGGCTTTGTTTGTTGTTGCTCTGTTTCTAGTTTTCTTAGGTGTAAGGATACATTCTTATTTGAGATTTTTCTTGTTTGTTGAGGGAAGACTATATTGCTATGAATTTCCCTTTTAGAATTGCTTTGGCTGTGGCCCGTAGATTTTGGGTTGTTGTGTTTTCATTTTCATTTGTCTCACGCTATCTGTTTATTTCTTCCTTAATCTCACTGTTAACCCATTTGTTGTTTAGTAGCATGTGATGTAGCTTCCATGTGTTTGTGTGTTTTTCAGTTTTGTTCTTACAATAAATTTCTAGTGTTACATCATTGTGACCAGAAGAAATGCTTGATATGATTTCAATCTCCTTAAATTTATTGAGACTTGTTTTATGGCCAAATGTGATCTATCTTAGAAAACGTTCCATATACACTTGGAAAGAATGTATATTGTTCTACTTTTGGGTGAAATGTTCTAAAAATATTATTTTAGTCCATTGGGTCAAATGTGTCATTTAAGGCCATTGTTTTCTTATTGATTTTCTGTTTGGGTGATCGATCCACTGATGTCGTGGGTTATTAAATTTCCATGCTATCACTGTGTTACTCTTGATCTCTCCCTTTATGTCTGCCAATATCTGCTTTATACATTTAGATGCTCCTACATTGAGTGTGTAGATGTTTACAAGAGTGATAGCCTCCTGGTGGATTGATTCATTCATCATTATGAAATACCCTTCTTGTCTTCTATTATACAACCTTCATTTTTTGTATATTTTTCTGATATAATTATTGTTAAGCCAGCTTTTTATATTTTCCATTTGATAGCAATGTCACTTTCCATCGCTTTACTTTTATCGAGTTGCTGATTTTTAGTCTTGGAGACAGAGGATACTGAGGGAGCAAGGATTGTCATGGAGGTGGAGGGGAACACGATCAGCCTTTTGGTTTTGTATATGTTATGTTTGAAGTGACTACTGGACATACAGTGGAGAGGTTCAAGAATAGAATTGGACATAACCGTTTAGAACTCAGGAGAGGGCACAGCTGTCAATTTCAATTTGGGAATTATCACTGTTGGCCTTAATCAATGCTATTAACTTTTCTATGCCTCAATTTAATCTTCTATATGATGGATATGAATATGATGCTTTGTTTGTAATGCTTAAATTAGATAATGTAAATTTTATAAGATTTTTCAGCATAGTGGCTGATATATAACAAGATAATAAAGGTTAGCTCCTCCTCCTCATTAGGATGGTGGATGGATGGGTGGACAGATAGATGGGTTGTTGATGAATTTATTAATATAAGTGAATACTTTTACAACTTAGAGGCTTGGCCCATCTTGGAGAAGATGGAGAAAACGTGTATCCATCTGGCTTCTATATAGAGTATAGAGAGTACAGGAGAAAAGCCAGATCCTAAAATGAATTTAGATTAGATATTGAATAAATGGGGTTATTAATTACACTTTCTAGGGAAACCAAGCCATTATGATGGTTGATTGTGCCAACTATAATCTTTGTGGTTATAGTACAGTCCTAACACTCACTTGCCTAAGTGGAAATGTGAACTAGAATAGCCTGATGCAGTGTTTAAGGTGCTCAGAGAGGATCCTCTTAATAATTCAGCCAACTGTATTTACGTGGTTTCTCGACATCTGGGCTAGGCCTTGTGAGGTATGAAGGTTAAAATATTAAAGAGAGAGATACAAATAAACCTGGCTTATAATTAATTACAATTTCTAGTTAAAAACAAACCAACAACTGTGTTTATGACTCACAAGAGCTATTATATGTATAATCTCTGAAAGTGAAATTGGCTACCTGACCTCATAAGAGACCCTCTTAAACACTAAGTGAATAGTCCTCATAAAGACCAAGATTGTACAGTTGAGGTTAGCAGCCCATTACTCACTAGGAATCCCTCATTCATCCAATCACCAAAGCCATGACCAGTAAATCATATGAGCCAGACACCCCCCTAGCTGCGAATTTCATGTCGTAGAGTTGTGATGGCTGGGTAGTTATTGGTTGATAACTCACTTTGGCAACTTGTAGATCACATACAAGAGATCCTATGTACCCCTTACCCAGTTCCCCCCAATGACAACATCTTGCAGAATTATAGTGAACATCACAACCAGGAGATTGACAATTCACGTTTACCTTAAAATTTGGAATCTTAGATTACAGTAAGATTTGAATCGTTGAAATTATAAATGTAAGATTTGAAACCATAACTTTAAAGTTACCCAAAGATATCTTAGCTCATGCCCTATGTTGTTCCCCCAGTGGGTCTGGCCGGGCCTTCTACATGTGCTCTCGCAGTTCTGTGCAAGGCTTGGATCACTATCAATTCCTTGCTCAGTGTCAGCTTCCCTTTGTGACTAGAAACTAAGAGGGCAGAAATTACATCTGCTGTTCACTACTGTTTCTATGGCATCTGACAAGGTATTTAGCACCAAGAGAGGCTGGATGAATTTTATCCGGATGAGAACATCAAATAATCTATGTAGCTGAGGTCACAGAAACCTAGAACGTCAGTGGTGATACAGTTGAAAATCATTGTCGGTAAGACCTTTGCTTCTCTGAGCCCAAATCTGTCCTCTTTAGAATTATTTCTATCCACCAAACAATCAAAATGCTTACATATATGTTCTAATACATGGAGGGAAATGACCATCCTTTAAAACAATCTAATCTGAGTTAACTACCAATTTAGCCAGCTACTGAAATGTCTTGAAATCAAGTCTGAAGAAACGATCTATTCCAGAATAGCGTTCTTGATGAAGACTATTTTGTGGCTCTCTAATGCTATTCTAATCAGCTGGACCTTTTTAGCTGAATGATTTCCCCTCTTAGGTGACAATGTAAGTTAGTGCTTCCTGAAACCTTTCATTGTGATCACCCAGGACACCCACAGGCTTCTCTCTAGGGAACAGGGAACACTGATTATTGAGCATTTTAAATAGCTTGGCAGGTTACCTGAAACAAATAGTCTAATAAGCAAAAACGCCCTCATGGCAAGCTCTCAGGACACATGGTGTCTCTTAACAACTTTTTATTGAAAAGATTCGCTTTTTTGGAGTCTGGAAAAGTTGGCTGACTTTTCATCCATTCTTAATTATTCAACGCTCTGACCCATAATATGTAACATTAATTATCAGTGTCTCATTTGAAACTTTCCAATATTTCTCAGTCTGCTATGTGCTTTAACCCTTGGCACTGAGCAGTCACTTGGGATAAAAGGATGAGCCAGGTGGAACATGGTATTTATCTTAATGGAGATTTTTTTTTTTTAATGTAAGGAACTGATACAATATCAAGGAAGCAAACCAATAAATTTTAATAATTACTAATATTGATAAACCACCACAAATGAGTGAATGAATGAACAGAGGAAGAAGAGGGCAGCTCTGAGGGGTCTCGGCTGGCTTCGTACACACAGTTGAACCTTGTTTTTCTCAGGCTGAGTATAAGTAATTCACAGAGTATCAATGTCGAGCCGGGGATTTTTGTGCCTAGAATTGAACAAGACAATGACCCTGTAATCATTTTTTGAACACAGAGGAAAACATGAACATTGTCCAAACCACACAAAGACCACCCATTTCTCTGTAGCGGTTAGTGTGAGAGACTGCTGCTTCTTTATAAGTCAGTGTTAGCCTTGCCCTGTGTGCTCACCGTCAAGGTTGGAATTCTCCCAGATCCCTGACAGGGTCCAGTGTGGAGCAAAGCCCCATTTTCTTGAACTCTGTCCCCATCACATCATTCCAAATCCTAAACACCGACTTGCCCATGGCCTGTTCATAGTACAGGGTCTTCCTGCTTACAGAAAGCCAGTAAACCCGACGTTGTGCAGCTAGAAATGTGTTACTGCAGCTGTTAGGCTTAAAGGCGTTGCCACATGAATGAAAGATCGATTTATTTATTTATTTTTATGGCTAAAACTTCATTGCCGATTGAATTGCTGAGTCAAGATTTGTAATAAAACCTACGGGAAGAGGGAAGTAGCTTAGTCAACAGTAACTCATTCCAGAGAAGTCAGAAAGGGGGTCTCTGCAACAAGTGGTTCTTGGAAGGCAGCGTCTGGGCAGGTGGGAACCAGCACACGGTTTGGGAAGAGGACTGACGCGTCTGCGCAGATTCTGGGAAGAGCAGGGGCCAACAGGAAAAGAGACTGCAGCTTGTTCAGGGAACAGTTTAGAGGGATGAGAACTGTCCTGTGACAAATGGGCAAGAAAAGAAGGAAATGGAGCCAGGCGGTACCCGTAAATTCTCCCTTCTATCTCGGTAAATCTTTCATGGGGCTTATGAAGCGGTTTTCCTCAGAGAGTTCATAGGCACATCAGCAGGCCCACGAACACTTCTTCCTTCCAGCAGGCCGCTCTCAGGAGTCGTAAGCAGAATCTCTTAATATCTGGCCAGCTCCCAGAATAGCAAGCGCACTCCCGGGGGCGTTCCGTGTGGACCCAGAACAAGGCAGGAGAAACCATCCAGCTGGGTCGGTCGCCCTTGACCCAGGGGTCAGGATTCAGGCGCTGCTATTGGGTTTACTGTCTCTGGCGGAACCAGGTGGTCTGGGGATAGCTGAACTCCAGGCATCTCGTTCATGGCTCGCTAGTTTTGAACAGTTGCTTTCAGATCAGCTTGCTGTCTTTTGGATAAGTAGTCACACATTAATGGGTGACATTCACGTTCATGTATGTTTACTTCCTCTCAAAGTTTCCCTGGTCCTTCCTCAAACTCGGAGACGGTGTTAGGTGTAGAGGAACTGTCCTCGCATCCTCCTGGTGACGGGGGAAGGGCAGCTGGAGTAAATGCAGGTAGCTGGCTGTCCCCTGGGTTCTTACTGAGCCCCACTGAGGTCATTGTTATTCACCCTGGTGACTGAGCATCTTCCCTTACGTGTCTTCCAAGTTCACAGCTGCTGAGACCGTCCCTTCCACGTAGAGGGCCCCACTGGCCTTCCGTCCGCTTCCCCTTTCTCATCCTATCACTCGGTCTCTTCTGGCTCCTCCACGTGTAGGAGCTCCTTTGGGGTCTTGGTTATGATCATGTTAAACTCGTGTCCCCCTCCCTCATCTCAGCGATGAGAGAGGCCTTAACACTCACCCTCACAGACCCAAGGTGCTTCCTGGGTCTTAAGTCTCAACTACCATTTCATGTGCCAAAGAGAGACGTGTTGACCTTTCTTGTGTCATGAGCAATCCAGGAAGCACCAGGATGGGGTCTGGGAAGGTGGGGGTCAGTGTGATGGGGTCACTTTCGGGTGAATTATGCCACATGGCCATTTCGTGTGTTCTGTGGCAGCTGCCACCTTTCAGAAGGGTGGGCGCTCACCCTAGGGGCATGCCCCCGAATTCCGATGGAAGCTGCTGGTGGCACCCCATATCAACGTACTTGTGTGTTGGTCACTCCCCTTCAAGGTTGCTTCCCACAGGTGATGGGGGTGTTGAGGAATAAGAGCCCCGGTTCTGACCTCCCGGAAAGTGTCCACTATTCCTCCTGTAGATGGAAACTGAGGCTGTGCTCTAGCCTGAGTTTGCTCTGCCCACCATACGCAGAAAAGCCCGGTGGACAGCTCGCCAGCCTTGTCTCTTCACGTGGAAAGAGCATTGAGGTCTTTTTTCTCCTTTGATGAAGCCCGGCTGTCAGAAATGTCTTCTTGTTATGGACTCACAGTAAGTCTAATTTGACAGTTGACATGAAGCGTAGGTTCTGTTTTCCTGGATGTCACCAGCCCTTTCTCTGAAACTCATTAGGGTCAGGGCACCCCAAGGGACCGTGATTTAAGGTGATTGAAAAGTACATCAGTTTAATATTTCTAAAAGTATTGTGTCTTTCAAAACTCTAACCCCATCTACTCATGATGTCCAACTGCGAGGGGTTTGTGGACGTTTAAGTCATCCATCGCCTCTGAGTTTTCAATGAAGCTTTCTCTGACATCCTAAGTCATTTGTTTATGTATTGAGCTTATTAATTATTTCCTCATGCTCTCCTTTAGAATATAAGATCTATGAGGGCAGGGGTCTTTGTTTTATTCACTGATCTGTCCCCCATGCCTGGAATATAGCAGGCTCTTATAGCAATTTGTTAAAAGAATGAATAATGAGTGAATAAAGGAAATAGTGTGCTTTGGCCATTTCACAACAGATTATTTTTAATAAAGTCAAATCTTCTTATGGATGAGAAAGTAAGTTGTCCTAACAGTATTCACAGAAGAATGCTTAGAAAGTATCAGGTACTGATGTTACCATATGGAGCAAAAAAAACACGTGCCAGTTCTCTTGGAAGAAAAAAAGGAGAGAGATTAATTCTCCTTTGGATCTTCCAGGTACTCGCTGTGTGAAACTGGGCACATTATCTAACCCTGTGAGCCTCAGTATTCTCATCTATAAAGTGGAGAGAGGGCTACCGGTCCTATTGTGTTGTGGATGGCACATCCCAGGCACTGGGTGGATACAAGTTCCTTGGGTTTCACTTCCCCAGGGTGATGTGAAACAGCAGAGAAAAGAAGAAATAAACAACTTGAACGTAGGCTCTGGTCGTCCACCGTAATTGGAAGTTGCTTTCGCTCTCGCAGGTCATGTCTCTTTGGTCACCTGGGAGCTGTCTTGTAGAGTACGATAACTGTTGGGGAGTCCTAAAGAGTTAGTCCTACAGCAGCGTGTTCAAGGCCGCCTATCACAGAAAATGGACTGTGACCCTCTCAGAAGCCCTTCAAGGTCCTAGCCTCAGGCAAGAGCCATTCTGGTCGCTCATCTCCCAGCCAGAGAATCTGATTGGCTGCTTTCCCAAGTGTGTCCCGGCTCCAAACACGCCTGGTCTGCCCACATTGGGTGCAGCTTGTAGCTTCTATCTCTGCTGCTTATAGATTCACTCATTTCTGGCTTTTTAGCCAGTGGAATTCCTGAATCTTGGTCTTCGTTCAAATGGACACGTGCCCGGGTATCTTTTAAATGGGATTGCCATTAAAAATAGAGGTTTTAGTAATTGAAAGAGTTTTCAGAGGCAAGTTTTGCAACGAGATCTCTTTTCCTGGTGCTATTCAAGCCTATTGCACCCAGACTTGAAAGGCTTTTCATATTGGTCTGGAACGCAGTGGCTTCTCGTGTGATGGTCTATAATGTCTGATTATCGCACAGCAGGGCCCTCCTTCCCTGCTGACGTGTCTTTACTCTGTAGAGATTTCACCTTGAGATTCCCACGATAAGCATTCATTCACAAATACTGAAGTGTATTTGGCTCCCAAGATCTGGGTTCAGGAAACATCTGGAAGCCACGGTCCGTGCCCTCCAGCAGGTTGTCGGATGAGGATGATGGTGAGAGTGATAGGAACAAGAGCACTAGAGGTAACACGTATCGAGCACCTACTTTGGTTCATACACTATGGTAAACATTCTTCATGCATCGGTGACTTTAATCCGGGCCACACAGCCTATGAGTCAGGTACTCTTCGTGTCCTCATGCTACAAGTGAGGAAACTAGACTCAAAGAGGCTCCATGACGTGCCAAAGGGTAGCACGCACGAGAGAGAACTTCCTGCCTCTCACGGCACTAAGACGGGTTTGGATATGTTATCTGATTTTGTTCTTCCAGCAACTCTGTGAGGCAGAAGGTCAGCCGTGTTTTCTAGCTATGGAAACCAGGCCCAGATTGGTCTGCTAACTTCCCCGCAGTCTCACAGCCTATGAATGTCAGAGCAAGCTGACAAGCCTTCATGCTTCAATTCTAGATTAAACTCTTACAGGAGCTTGATGATGAACAAGAAAGGCACTACCATGAATCCGAACTTCTAAATTATATACAAACACACACATGCCCCACGCCGTCCTAGGTGTGTCATCGCAAAGCACTTTTACGGCTGTTCTCGGAGATCGTGGCAGAGAGCCATCAGTTGGATGGGAGGGTTTGAGAAAGTCTAATTCCCGTCCAGTAGGTGTCCACTCCCCGGCACGCTGAGCAGGTAGACCGATGTCTGGGGACCTAGTGAGTACTTCTTTCGTTCAATGAGCCTTTCTGTCTACACTGCGCTTCTGCGAGCTGAGGGGTCGGATAACAGGAGCTCTCAGGACGTTCTCTGCTTTCCTTTCATCATGAGGAGCCCTCGTATTTCTGGGGTAAGGGAATGAATTAATCCGAATCCTGAAAAGATGACTGTCTGTCTGTCTTAATAAAAGTGCAAACTCCTGGCTTCTGCCTGGAGTTGCCCTTAGTGGCTGCTTCGGGCCACCACCCGGCAGATGTGCCTGCACACCAGGGACCTCGGTAACTGTCACCCCTCCCTTGGGCACTAAGGGGCTTCCTCAGGGAACGGTGACTTCAAGGAAAGGGTCTCTTGCCCACGTGCTGCGTGGGAACACAGCCTCCCTTTAGAGGTAAACTTTACGAATAAGACTGACCTTGGAAAAGGCCGTCCCTACATAGATGAAAGCTCAGGACTGGCCACCCACTTCTAACGCCCCTTTGACTTTTCACCCATTGCTCTGGACCTTGGGTGGCATGGGGGAGCCCGATACCCCCCTTTCTTCCCCTTGGTCAACTCGGGTCACCTTGGCGGGGGCCTCCCCTGTCTCTTTGGGGATGCTTCTGGAGTGCCGTGACCTGAGCCTCTTGGGGAATTCTCTTATCAGTTCAGGAGCTCTGTAGGGGGTGCCGGCTTCCCAGGCTCCTGGATCTGCCCACAAGCAGAACCATCCAGAGGTGCCCAACCCCTGAGTTTAGGGACGGCTGTGGTGTGGCACTAGCCATCAATGGCCGTCATCCTATTTTTAAAAACATCTCCAGGCTTATTATTTATTTATTAGTTTCATGTGTACAGGAGAACGTACCGCTTAGACATTCACGGACCTTCTATAGTGATACGCCTAACAAGTCTGTTTCACATCTGATACCTTACACAGCTATTTCAATACCATTGTGCTGTGCTCTACATCCCAAGACTAGATAGATAGATAGATAGATAGATAGATAGATAGATTTTAAGTAATGGTTGACATTCAATATTATTTAATATTCAGAAAGATCACAAGAAGGACGGTGTGGAGTCACTCTTACTAAAGCAGAAGAGCTGTGATCTTTGTGGCCGTAGATGCATTTCCCGTCTTTGTGTCCCCACAAGCACTTCGTGAGAGAAATGTCCTGTCACACATGCACAGCAGAGCTCACAATGGGAAGCCCCGCCCCGGGCTGGGTGTCTCCTGATGATAATTTTATTACCGCATCTCAGCTCTTTGACACAGAGTCCTACTCACCACGCTGCCTTCCCGTCACTGCCCGGATTGGACGCGAACACTTTTCAGCCTCCGGGTTGCACCGATCATGTTCAGGTGGGAAGAGCAATTCGTTTCTACTGCTGTCGGAGTAACCTGAACACACCTGCGTCTCTGCCTTCCTGCCCCATCTGGGTTTGGTCCTGCGCTCACTGCCTGGCTGGCCGGCGCCCCACCTCCCTCCTTGTCCCGACAGGAGCCCCGGCTGGGCCGCCCCTGGGCATGGAGTCGGAGCTTGTTCGCTCAGTTGTTGCGAACAGCTCCTCCGCGCTTGGAGACCCTGTCGGTTTAATGCGCCTCATTCTTTGAACCTTGACAGGCCAGGAGGGAAAAGCCAGCACATCTTCCCTCTGCCTTCATGTGCCTCACAGCCCAGCAGCAGACAGAACCGGACATTTGTCTCTGTCTTGTTACTGCTGTACCCCGTGCCCAGCACTTAATAAGTGCTCAATAAATGCTCGTTGTGTTGTAGTCACAGTACAAGCCGGTGAGGGCTGACAGAGGAGGGTGGCAAAGAGCCGTGGGAACGTATAGACCCGGCTGATTTCCCTGGGAGGAGGGAGCAGGGAGCCAAGGCCGACACTCTCTGTCATTCTTGGTGGCCTCACATCAAGAGATCCCCACAGTATGGTGACCCCAAACACACCTCCACTGTCAGGTACATATGGGCCCAGATCTCACAGCCGCACTCACTAGATGTGAAAGCACTGGCCGGTCACCCCCCGCCCCTAAGCCTCAGTTTGCTTGTGTGCAAAATGGCAAGTGATTCGTGGGATGCTGCTGGGGACCCACACACGCTACGTCCTCAAGACCTGTAGGCCCAGAATTCTGCGATTTCTTTCAGAGGAAGCTTTGCAGTGGGTTCAGCGTCTCAACAGGATCATGAAGAAACCAATAACTGAATGAGTCAAATAGGAAAGCAACTCCACCGTCTCCCAACTCCAGACATTTTTGCAGTGTGGCTGTTGCTTAAATACGCATCCATTCTGTTACCCGATAGGTAACAGTATATTCTGTTAGAGGAATCCGAATGAGTCGTGTTTTTAAAGGTGAGTGTTCTGTTATGCTGCGCTGCTTCCTTGCTTGTGACTTGGGGGTGGCCATTGGGGTTCCCCGGGCTCTAGTTCCCAAAGCTATAACGTGCCAAGAATGAAAATAGGGAAAGCCGGGACGGCTCAGCGGGTTGAGCGCTCGCTTTGAGGCCATGAGGACCGAGGATCGAATCCCGGCTCCGGCCCAGGCAGGACCCACGTGCTGAACTGGGGAGTTCCCACAGTTCGGTTCTCTAGCTGTCTCTGTCTCTGTCTCTCTCTCTATCTGTCAAAAAGTAAAATAGAAATAAATATGCACTGAAG
>PVKE010003016.1:0-76088 GCA_004027555.1 Craseonycteris thonglongyai
GGACCTCTGTCTCCAGAGCAGTGAAATGCAGAGTGCTCTGCTCCCAGGACTCCGCCTGCCTGCTCACCACCTCCTCCATATGCTAAAATCTCTAGCTGTCTCCTCCCAGAATGACTGCTCCTCCTCCTGCCTCCTCAAATTCTTTCCTACTTTCTTTTTTTGCAAAGGTGGGAGGGTGTGGGTTGGAGGAGGGTGTGGTTTGGAGGAGGGTGTGGGCTAGCGGAGGTTGCAGACTCAGCCTCTGTATATAAGGGGAGGTAACTGATAGGAGTACAGGGAGAACAGTATCCTAGTAACATGACAGTTGGGTTTTGTGCCTAAAGGCAGGTACTGGAGAAGGGATTAAAATGCTGCTCCTTACTCTCAGGGATACAGTATTTTTTTTGGGGGGTGATAAACCCTGAGTCGTCAAGAAATTGTGATTTCTAAATCAGCTCTGTAGGATGTTGGGAAAATAGAATTTCTTCATAGAATCTGGTGAGATGTGGCCTGTCAATCATACGTTTGGGTGTTTTGCATTTTTCTCTTGATGTCATCACAGGCACGTAAGGGGTCATTTTGAGATATGCCTTAGACAGTGAGGGTCCACAGCCATTTAACACTGAAGTCTTATCCACAGTGTTATAATTGTGACATCTATAAAGCCATTTAAAAGAATTTTTCTGTTTAGAAATGAAAAGGAGGAGTCATTACTGGTTTGACTAGATGCCTATTTAGAGGACTAACTTCACCTCAACTTAATGACTTCCTACTGGAAGTCAATACATAATTTTTCAATCAATACTTTCGCTTCAACTCTAAGAAATTGGTGTCTGGTTTCTATATAAATTAAAAGTATCTTTCAGTGACCTGCTTACACCAATACTTTTTTTAAATCAAAGTTTCCCTCATATCAGCATTTGTTGTATCACGAAATTTTCTCTTAGCAGATAAATGTGGACTTGTATTGTTAATTAATTTTAAATAAATTAAGAATTTATTTTGTTTTTCAACTAAATTCCTCAAAGGTAGAATTGTAATGTATATACTTGTTTAATTCTTCCAAAATGTTCATTGCATCTTCTTTTACATTTCTGGTTCTACTGATATCACTCTAGTTTCAATTCTCATTACTTCTTATCTGTGCAATTATAATCTGTCTTTCTTAAAACTTGTCCTCATCTCAAATCTATGCTACGTGAAGTGGCCAGATTTGACTCATTGAGAACCATTCTCATTGTGCTACTCTCTTGCACAAAAATGTTTTTAAAACATTTCTGACGTTTCTTTAAAAATAAAGTACAAAATCTTTAGCCAGATGTTTTTGAATCTTCCAGATCTAATGACCTCTACGTGTATTTGACATTTCTTTAGCATTTTGAATTGACCTGTGAATTTCTTTTTTTCAAAATCCATTTCTCCCTTAGCTTATAGAACAGCATTTCCTCTTGACGCTACTACTCTCTGTTAACTGCTTCTCAGCCTCTTTTACTGGACTTCACTTACTGATATCCTCTAACAGGTGCTTGGCCCTTCTGTTTTCTTCGTACACTGTGGGCTCTTCTTAGGGGAACCTAGCTTATTTTCATGTATTACTTTTTATGTAAAGTCCAAGCTTGTGCATCCTGTGGCCCACAGGCTACATGTGGCCCAACACAAATTTTAAACTTTCCTAAAACATTATGAGATGTTTTTTGCATTTTTTGTTTGTTTGTTTGTTTGTTTTAGCTCATCAGCTATTACTAGTGTTAGTGCATTTTATGTGTGGCCCAAGACAAATGTTCTTCTAATGTGGCTCAGGGAAGCCAAAAAGTTAGACACCCCTGGTGTACACAGTGAGGACTGCAGAATCTTAGCTGTCTGGTTCCAAACTCACATTTCCAGTTGCCAATTAAAAAAAACCGTATGTCTGTGTCTTCCATTAAAACGACTTCTTCAGCGGCTAGAATTTATTATTAAATTTAGAGAAAAATCAATTCTTTTTATAAGGGTGTCCCAAAATTCACACAAGATTTGAATTTTGCATCATTTGTGCGGTAAAGTGTTGCCAACAACAACAAAAAAAGACAGCGTGACAGCTGACAGTTCAGGGTTATTAAAAATGGAGTGCTACATGAAAGAACAATGCATTTTCATTGTTGAGCAATGAAAATTTACAATTTTTAATTATAAATCTGTGTTTTCTATCAAAATTACTTCTTGCGTGAATTTTGGGACACTCTTTATGTAAATGATTTGTAAACAATCTACAAATGTAAATTAAAATTTCATAATGGAAAAAGGAGACAGAAGGACAGTGGTAAGTGTCTTTTATTTTTGACTTTTGCACTTATATACCAGATAACCTTAAAAATGTCACTAAAACTCATAAGGCCTCAGTTTGGTGTCTTTAAAATATGGGCTAATCTAGTTGAGGCAGCTGGTATGGATAGAAATGGCTGAGGTCTGAAGTCTTGCTTGGTTCTGTCCCAAATGAACAAAGTGACATTGGCAAGTCATTCTACCTCTGTAATTAAATAGAGATTGAAATAAGGAGGTTGGATTAGTTACCCCCCTTTTTAAAAAAAAGATCTATTATACATACCACTATCTTATTGTAAATTCTATCAGATTATGAAAGTGTTCTGTGAGCTGGTAGGTACTATGAAATTCTAAGGTATTATTACCAGTTATAAATGATCGAGAGGACACTGGTGATGAAGAGCTGAAGATTTAGAACTGCTGGGCTTTTGGGTTCTGTTAGGATCTATAAAGAAAGAACCATTTCATTCATGAATATGTTTTAAGTTAAAAATAGAATCACTGAATTACTATTCAGGATCAATATAATTACTAATATTTATTATTTACAATAATTTAATTTTGATAGTACAATTACTAATACCATAATATGCTTCTAATATTATATATGTTGTATACCTTACACTTACTAAGACTACAGGTACCATTCTTATCGTTTCTCTTTTAGCAGTTTGACTCTTAACAAGTGCTAATAAGCTTTTTTGTTTTAAATGAATGATTAAAGTGATTAACACTGAAAATTAAGTACAATTAGAAGAAACACTTGGGATAGGAAAAAATCTAGTAAAAGATAAAGGAAACTACTTTGTCCTTCCCTTTATCTTATGATATGGTATAGAACTCTAGTCATATAGTAAAGAGATAAGGGACTATATGACTCAGGATTTTCCAAAATTTTAGATTATAGGGGAAAAGGGAGTCTAACCCCTCTAGTTAATGGGACTTCCCTGTTCATATTTTCTGTCCACTCAGGTATGAGGTGGTCAGTCAAGCAAAGTTTTTATCTTTTCTGAGAGTCAATGAGTGTAGAAGAGATTTGAGTAGCTACCACTCCTCTCTCTAACTTTCAGTCTGACTCAGGCTGACACACAACACACGGAAAGCCTGTGTGAAAGAGAATTCATGTGAAAGTTCAACCAATCTAGGCAACCAATTGACACTACACCTGTCATAATTTTGAGCAACTTAGCACTTACAACTCTATAATGTTAAATTTACAACAACAAAGCAAAAACATTGTAAAAACATATCAATTACAAAATAAATGTTCATGTTTTGTGTGTACTACGTTTACAGTATATCTAAAATCTGTTTTTTTTTGTTTTGTTTTTTTTGTGGGGAGGAAGCCAAGATGGCTCAGTGGGTTAAGCGCTCACTTTGCAGCCCCGGGGACCGAAGATCGAATCCCGGTCCTGGCCTGTGCGGACCCATATGCTGAACTGGGGAGTGCCCCCAGTTCAGTTCTCACCGGGGTGAGACCCCGGCCCAGTTCCTGCCCTGTGCAGCCCCACCTACCTGTGGAATGAAGCTATGTGGAAAAACCAATGATGTGCAACTATGGAGACTGTTCTGGGCCCTCCCTCTTCTCTCTGTCTCTGTCTCTGTCTCTCTCTCTCTCTGTCAAAAACAATAAAAATATATCTTTAAAATCTGTTTTTTTATTGCGTCAAACTTTTAAGTTACTTCAGGTGTTTGTTTTGTTTCTAATTCAAACAACAAATCTCTTCTATTTAAGCACGGGGATCGATTTACCTACCTTAAAAATTCACTCTTTTTTTTTTTAAGATTTATTTTATTGTTTCTGACAGAGAGACAGAGACAGAGAGAGACAGAGAAAAGGGGGAGGGCCCAGAGCAGTCTCCATAGTTGTATGTCATCAGTTTTCGACATGGCTTCATTCTACACAGGTAGGTGGCGGCTGTATAGGGCGGGAACTGGGTCGGAGTCCTCCCACTTGGGAGGCATGTCCCTGTGAGTTGGGGGCCGAACCAGGGACTGAACTGAAGGCTGAACTGGGGTCCTCCCACAGGGGAAGCTTGCCTTGGTGAGAACCGAACTGGGGACCTCCAACATGGGAAGTACATTCCAGTTCAGCATATGGGTCCACACTAGCCAGGGCCAGGGCTCGATCCTCGGACTCCATGCCTGCAAAGTAAGCGCCTAACTCGCTGAACCATCCCGGCTCCCCACTCCTTTTTTTTTTAAAGATCTATTTTATTGTTCAAGAGAAGGTGACAAAGAGAGACACAGACACACAGAGGGGAGTCCAGAGCAGTCTCCACAGCTGTACATAATTTCATTCCACACAGGTGGATGTGGGACCATGTGGGTCAGGGACTGAACTGTAAGCCTCCTCCTTGGGAGGCAAGACCCTTCTCCAGATTTTGATCCCCAGACCTCACAGTTGCAAGACAAGCACTCCACTTGCTGAGCTATCCTGGCATCCCTTAAAAATTTACTCTTTTCTTTTAATTTCTGTATCTAACTGGGATGTTCTACACCAGAAGGTGTTCTTACTGAGACCTGAATCTATTAATCCCTCCATGGCTTCTACCCCACTGATGAACAGTTCCAGACACGTTATTCATTATTGTAATGAGTAGCCTGTCTCACAGTATTAGCAGTCAGATTCACTGCCCAGCTTTCTTTGTCATTGGCTTTCGTCAGACCAACCTGGGTTTACCCTTCATGACAGTTCATAGGCTGTCTGGTATGCCCTGCCCAGAGAGGAGGCGTGGAATGTCACCCATCCTTCCATACAAGTTGTCATTCCTAATGCTGTGAACCATTTCCCAACTCTTACTTAGTCATTTCCTTTCGAGTCGTGGATAATGTTTGTTCTATTACTTGGTTGGGCAGCTGTTTAACACTGAGATGTGCAAGTTGTTTCTTTATATTGTAATTTGCTTTCAAGAAGAGTTCTGTACCAAAGGGCTATATGGGTTAAAGGTTTATGAGACTGAATTCAAGATTTTTATCTTTTTGTGTTTTCTGCTTCTAGTTAACTAAAAGTACTACCAGCAGTCATTGGCCAATCATCTAGGCTTTATCTGGATCAATCTTTTTTCTAGGGTGATACTATCTAGACTGTTACCCAGGATGTGTTCACCTTGACTTTTGGGGTGGGGTGGAAACTTGGAGGCTGGAAAGAGCACAGCTGTGATTGGGCCAGCAAACCTTGTGCCATTTATTAACATATTGATGAGATAGCAAGATGCATGGCATTTGTGACAGATGGACTGTGAAATGGAGAAAGTATGCATACATTTTATTGCCGAAGTTTGGGTGACTAGTAGTGGATATCTAATAACTTAGTAATGAAAGCCCAAGAAATGACTAAAATTTGTCTTATAAAAAGAATGGTTTCTCAATAAAAATAAAAATATATCAGCACGAGGTCTTTTGTAAATTCTAATATATACCATGTCTCTATAGGATATTTTTCTTATTTGTTCCTTTAACCACATTTATTAGGCATCTGCTATAATGCCTCATTCTGTGCTACACAATGGAAATATACATACACTTCCTTATTTCCTTTAAGGAAGTCACAGCCTAAATGAAAGATAGATACACACTTAAATGTAACCTACTAGTGGTTGAGTAATCTTTCTCAAGTCCTCATGTGTGGTCTTCCCCTTCTACTTTACCTCTTGCCATTAGGGTGACAATGACTTCCATTGTGTTCAGGATGGGACAGGTGCCTATGAGTATTCTAGGCCATTGAAAGGGGGATTTCCAATATATTGCAATTAGGAAGGGGCTGTTTTGGGAATTGAAAAGCCCACACCCAAAGTGATGGGAAGAATGGCTAACTTAACTTCTCCCAGATGACAGGCAGTGTATTCTGGAGTTTTGCTGACAGTCCACAGGCCTGGGTCACATTTCTAAGCAACAGCCTTGCACGCTAGTGCACAGTACCCTGTTCCTCTTCATGTAATTATTCTACTTCTACTTGTAGCTTCCCCTCTTTGTGTAACTCTGGGTGGGGTTGGACAGGACACAGTTAGAAGAGCCAATGTGTATCCCACAGAGAGCAGCTGGGCCACTGTATCATCTTGAAATATAATTTTATGCCTGCTTCCTTTGGATTTCCTTTAAGCATTTTTTTTTTTTTCTAAAGTGGCAGTTCTGTGTTGTGGACCTTGATGGATGCCTGATGATTCTCAGAATATTGTTTATAAATGCATAAATAAAAGAGAGGAATGCAAAGGAAATAAATTATATTGAAATATATAGTCATCAAAATATTCAAGCACAGTAATAGAGAATATTTCTACTTCTTGGAAGATTCAAGATTCAATAGATGTTCTTTTTCCTGTTCTTCCCACCAAATACAACAAAAATACCTGCACATTATGTATGAAAATAAACATAAAAGTGGAGGGAACTAAGAAGACCAGTTAGATACATTAAGGCCCAAGGAATGATATGGTGATGATTTCTCTAGATTATCTTTTACCTCAAATATCTCAGACCTAGAATGGAAAAACCTGGCAACTCAGAAATGTCAGGGCATACAGACAAAAAGTCCTAACAAAAGCCTTCTTTCTTTATCCAAAGGACCAGGAAAGAGCAGCCTAACAAGACTTAAAGAATAAACACTCCACTCCAGCCAAACGCCACAGAAAAAAACAAAAACCAAAAACTGTACACCTACGCATACCCATGCCAGCAAAGGCTGAATGAGGCTTGTAGACTTCCGCCTTGAGCAGGCTATAAGCCAGGGACAATTAGTGGAGCCCTAGTAGGGAGATGAAACTCCCACCTCTGCCCAGAAGTAAAAACGAGCATCTCTTTCCCTTGGGTATTAACAGAGGCCAAGTGGGAAAATGGACTTCTGATCTACCTGGAAATATTCATAGGGTAGCATCTCTCCTGCTGGGGTAATGTCAGATGAATCCAGCTAACACAGAAGGTTTAAATAGCATCTAAGGCCTCATAACGAAATACTCCAGACGTCCAGGTTTTAATACAAAATCACTTATGCCGAGAACCAGGAAAATCTTAACTTGAATGAAAAAAAGGCAATCAGTAGATGCCAACAATGAGATAGCAGAGGTGTTAAAAGGATCTGACAAAGACTTTAAAGCAACCATTATAAAAGCACTTTAATAAGTAATTATGAACACATTTAAAACACATGAATATAGAAAATTTCAGCAAAGAAATAGAAAACATAATGAAGAACCCAATGGAAAAATTATAATTGAAAAATACAATAACCTAATCAAAATACTCAATGAATTGGTTCAAGAGCAGAATGGATGAGACAGAGGAAACAATCTAGTGAACTTGACAGTAAAATGGAAATCACCCAATCTGGAAAAATAAGATAATAGACTAAGAAAAAAATGAATAAAGTTTCAGGTACCTGTGGGGCTATCACAAAAAAAATCTATTATTTGTGTCATTAGGGCTTTAAAAGGAGAGTTAAAAGAGTGGGTCTGAAAAAGTAATGGCTGAAATCTTCCCAATTTGACAAGAGAGCTAAACATATATAATTAAGAAACTGAGTGGATCATTTAAAGGATAAACCCACATCTAAAATCCACATTAAAACATATATCAAACTTCAAAACATATATCAAATTAAAACTAAAACAAAAAACATCTTGCATGTAATGAGAGAAAAATGACCATACCTATGGGGGAAAACTATTGTTTATACATTTGTTTGTTTATTATTCTCAGGAAGGGAGTTATCATCCTAGGTAACTATACTTTATTTTATTTATTTATTATATTAATTTTTAAATTTATTGGGGTGACATTGGTTGGTAGAGATTACATAGGTTCCAGGTGTACAATTTTACATTATATCATCTATGTATTGCATTATGTGCTCACCACCCAGTCAGTTCACTTTCCATCCCCATATATTTGATGCTTCCTCCCTCCTTCACCCACTTCCCCTCTTACCCTCAGGTAACCATCAAACTGTTGACTGTGTCCATGAGTTTTTGTTTCTTTTTTACTTACAGTTTTATATTACAGCTATAAGTGAAGTCATATGGTTCTTGAATTTTTCAGTCTTACTTATCTTGCTTAATATGATGATCTCAAGGTCTATTCATGTTGTCACAAATGACAGTAGTATTTCATCTTTTCTTATTGCTGAGTAATATTCCATTGTATAAGTGTACCATAATTTTTTTTATCCAGTTGTCTATCAAAGGACACTTTGGTTGTTTCCACAACTTGGCCACCATAAACAGTGCTGCAATAAATGCTGGGTTACATATATCTTTGTGGACTAAAGTTTTCAAGGTTTGGGGGTTGCTGGGTCATATGGCAGTTCTGTTCCTAATTTTTTGAGGAATCTCCATACAGCCTTCCATAGTAGTTGTACCAATTTATATTCCCACCAGCAGTGTATGAGGTTCCTTTTTCTCCACAGCCTCTCGAGCACTTGTTATCCCTTGTCTTGTTGATTATAGCCATTCTCACAGGTGTGAAGTGGTATCTCATTGTGGTTTAAATTTGTATTTTCCTAATTGCTAGTGAAGTTGAGCATTTTTTTTCAGATACCTCTTGGCCATTTGTATGTCTTCTTGGGAGAAGCGTTTGTTCAGTTCTTCTGCCCATTTTTTAAATTGGATCATTTGTTTTATTGTTGTTGAGTTGTACAAGCTCTTTATATATTTTAGGTAGTAGCCCCTTATCAGAGGCATTATTTGCAAATATTTGTGAAAACAATTTAAATAACACTATAACCAACGTGAAACATAAATGGCAAAGAGAGCTTAATATTAAAAATCAGGTGTTGTACGTTCTACTTCAGCTTTTGCAGTAAAATAAATAAAACAATTAGAAAATGAACAAGCTGACATGAGCAAACATTTCACTAAGGAGGCTTTATAGATGGCAAGAGGCTCATGAAAAGATGTTGAACATCATTAGCCTTTCTGGAAATGCAAATTAAAACCGCAGTGTAATATCACCGTCCACCTACCAGGATGACTAAAACAAAACAAAACAAGATAAAATAAAATAAAAAAAAAAAAAATAAAATAAATAAACAAAATAAAATAAAATAATAAAATAAATTGTTTTAACGCCAAATGCATGTGAGGATTAGAAAAACTAGTACTCATATGTACATTGCTAGTGAAGATGCAAAATGGTACAGCTACTCTAAAAAAATGTTTGGCAGTTTTCTTACAAAACTAAATATGCCAGTACTGTATGACACAGCAGTTGCTCTCTTAGGCAGTTATCCCAGAGAAATGTAGACTTATATTGACACACAACAATCTGTACATGAACGGTTATTGCAGTTTTGTTTATTAGAGTCACATACTAGAGGAAATCCAGAGGTATTTCAATGGGTAAGTGGTTAAATAGATTGTGGTACACTTGTACTATGGAATATTATTTAGCACTAAAAGGAACAAAGCACTGATACATGTAATATCTTGGATGGACCTTCTTAGTATTATGCTCAGTGGACAAGCCAATCCTAAAGGTTACATGCTATAGGGTTCCATTTATATGACATTTTATAAATGACAAAATTATAAAAATGGAGAGGAGATTAGTGGTTGCTAGGATTTAAAATTGGGGCTCAATGGGAGGGAAGTGTAGGTGACTATGAAAGGGCAAGACTAGGGATTATTGTGGTGATGGAATGTTCTGTATCTTGACTGCATTCATGTAAATATGGTAGTTGTGATATTTTACATAGTTTTGCATAAAGTTACCACTGGGGAAAACTGCATAGAGATTACACATGATCTTTCTGTATTTCTTACAACTGTTTGTGAATCTACAATACGTACCTCAAAATAAAATACTTACTTAAAATAACTATGGTAGAATAATATATGTATTTACACTTTAAACAAGACCTAGTGGCAGATCTAATTCCTATTAAAATTTGGAAGTAATGATGAATGTAAACAACATTTCAATATATATGCAAGATTGTACTGTGATACAAATATCTGCTATTTGTGACCAAGTCACATGTCTTGCTACTACTATCGTGGTTTGTTGCTTAGATTCACAATGGAAGGAAATGCTAGGTGTAGTGAAGGTTAGTGAAACTAAAGTGGCAATTCTTTTCTATACAAGGGCACAGACCCTCCAAACATCTGTGGACAGTTTCAGAACCTCTGCTCTAGAGCATATGTTAAATGTTAAAAACAAACATACAAACAAACAAACAAGCAAACAAAGTCGACACTGACAAGCGTTCTCTTTCTTGACTTCCAACAATTCTACATTTTGCTCAAGCAATGAGAATGCTTCTGGCTGACAGGGGAAATGTCTCTATGAGCAAATGTAGAAGAGAAAAGATTAATGTTTGGGGGTAGGATATTATCTCAATAAAAATGCTACAGTGGAGGTGTGAACAAAATAATGCGGGAAATCAGAAGGAAGCATTGGCTCTGCCTGAGGTTTGTTTGTGAAATTTTAAAGAAATTGAGTTTTTATCAAGGATTTGAAGAAAGAATAAGGAAATTTCTATCAGAGGAAGAGAGAGAAGCATTTCAGGCAAGAAAACCATACAAGCCAAGAGACCTATGGCTTGGCTAAATTATGCCTCTTTGATTCAAAGAGGATTTACTATTACAAAGCAGAACCAGGTTTTGGTTTAAAGTTCACGGAGCATCTAACCACATGGTGCGCAGCTGAAATGTTCCTCCTAGGACCACCCAGTCTCCCTGTCTCACCACTGAACTCGTTTCTTTCATAAGCATTATCTTGTTTGTTCACTGGTTCTCTATCTACTGACTCTAATAGAATGTGAGTTCTACAGGGAAGGAGACCTCTTTTATTCAGTGTGGTATTCCCAGTGCGTGGCACAGAGTAGGCACTCAGCAAGTGTTTGTAGAATGAAAGAGTGGATGGAGAGATTAATAAACTGCTGTGCCATGGAAACTAGAGTTGGGTCTTGAGGAATACATAGGACACAGGTAGGGTAAGTGGAGTAGGGGGCCTGTCCAGACAGATGGTCAGTCTAAATGAAATGAAGGTCACTTTGTTTATGGCGATAGGGAATAGAGGATATGATTAAAGCAGTTAGGTTAGATTATTTGGAGAAAATATTAAAGTTGTTAGGTTAAGGATAGATTGTAGAAAACATCCAAACCAAGCAGAATTTTAGAGCGGAAAGAAATTTTAGAGATCCAATCACCTACTTTCTAGACAAAGTAGCTGAGGTCTGGAGAGGTGAGGATCTCTAGGTTAAGCGAGTAGTTAATACTGTTATGACCAGAATTTGCATCCTGCTGATTTCCAACCCAGTGGGTGTTCTGTGCTAGTCTGTAAATAGAAAGGTGATAGAACTCTTTGAATAGATGACAAGATCCAGTAAAATTGGTATTTATGAAAAATCAGCTGACTTATGTGGAGTGAATTGGAAAGAGGAATCGCTAATTCCAAGAGAACAGGCAATAGAATTTGAACTAATATTGTAAGAAGTAAATCTACAAATGAAATTTCTAACTCTATTCCTTCTTTTATACTTATTTGCTCATTTAATATTTTCCACCCATGTTTGAAGTGATGGAGAAAACAGCCTATGCAGTCAGGGTAAGAGTCAGGTATATTCTGGATTCCATTTTGCAGTGATCCATTTTGTGTTGGTTTCCCCAAAACCTGAGTCATGGCCTGCCTCTTAAGTGTCTTTAGGACAATGACACGAATACAAGTTCCCTTTTAGGACTGTGTGATAGACATTGTGGACAGCCCACACAGTTTTACTTCCTCCTTCCTACATCTTCCCTAGGAATGATTTTTTGCCAGTGATCTAAAGAAAAAAACAAAACAAGGTTTAATTCAATCAGTGCCTAATTTCTTTTCTGGACTGCTAAAAGTTGAGCCAATCAATTTGATTTAAGAAACTTTCTTCCCCTTTTCATCTTTACTGCCCACCCTTGCCAGTGGCAACCATTCTGTGAATATGATGGAAGCCAGTCTGCTTGCAAAACTTCAGTGTAGGGGAGGACTGAGTAAAGGGACATGAATGCTGAGTAGTAGCAAGATCTCTGATGGCACAACGACTGTTGACCTTATCTTTGAATTTCTGTATTTTTCAAGTCAGTTTGATAGATGTGTTCTAATACTTGCAGAAAAAAATCATTCTAATGATATATGTAATCAAGGAAAATATACAGGGGCCACCCAATGAAGCAGAAAGCTCCCCTGATGGCAAAGACGGCTTAGGTGGGTACTTTAGTTGAGCTGAATGTTGTTGAATGCATGAAAGCAACATTCTAATTATAGTTCTAATTCTAATGAGCAAAGAGGCCAGTGCCCTTGAGAAACTGTATTTGTTCAAGTCATGATTTGCATATTCACTGAGAGTTAGTGGTCGTCCAGTCAACAAATTTACTGATCTTCATCACATCTAGGAAATTATACAAAGTAGTAGGAATAGCTTAAAAATAATATTACTATTAAATACTGTTAGCTAGCACTGTCATAAGCAATATACATGTATCAATTCATTTATTTTGAAAAAAATAAAAAAACTGTCAAGGAGTCTATTACTGCTCTGTTTTTTTTTAAGCAATAAAAAAAGTTTTATTACATAAACATATTGAGCTAACAATTATTCTTCAGTGACAGAACTCATACAAAAATGTAGGTAGACGTACTATGTTTTATAGAGAGGTTAAAAGTTTTCATGATATTTCCATGTTTGGTCATATGACCAATTTAAGAGTTGGAGATGGGGTTTGAACTCAGGAAAGGCAATCTAGCTTGACTGCATTTACACAGCACATAGAAGACACTTTTTCTAATTAAAGACAACATAGTGGTAAGGAATTTGGAGAACAATTGGATATGAAATGTATTTTGGGGATTGAAAAATATAAGATGGAAAGGGTAAATTCTGGTTTTTGATCTCTTATCTCAGACTCAAACTTCAGTGTTGTCCTCTCCAATAAGGTAGCCATGAGCCATCTGAGTTTTTGAAATGTGACTAAGGTAGAGTTGAATGTGCTGTAAGTGTAAAAAACACACACCAGATTGTAAAGACTTAAGGAAAAATTTTGAAATATGTCTATCATAATTTATGATATGGATCACATGTTAAACGTATACTATTGTGAATATGCTGGCTTATATAATTATATTATTAAAATTAATTTCACTTGTTTTTTACATATTTAAATGTGGCTATAAAATAAAAATTACATATGTGGCATATTATATTGTATATAAGTTTTTACTGTATAGCATTACTGATTTTGTTTTCAGTGCTGTTTCCAAGTTCTTTCTACATTTGCTGGATAAAAATCTCTAAGTTCAGAGATACTTTATTAATATTAACATTTGCAATAGTAGATATATCACTGATTTTTTTCTAAAACAATTATATGATGACTAAATTTATTTCTGAAATTGTTATCAGACACTGTTAATCATCTTACTAGTACTTATGTAGACTATTACAGGATTTGTGAAACTCTGGAATGTGACGTCAAAGAAATTAGAAAGTGATAGAACTTTTAATTCTGACTTTTAGGTTACCATGCATGGTGGCTATTTCTGTAAGAAATCACTCTATCAGAGAATGCATTGGCTTGTGCCAAATGGAGGTTTAATATTGTAAACTTCCCAGCAAGCAGAGCAAAGGTCTGCTAAGTACCACCTGCTTTCCAACCAAAGCTTTATGTCTGGTTTTTCTCAGACAATACCATAGCGCAGAACAACCACATGTTTTTCTTAGTTCTTTCAATATTGCTGTTCTAAAATGCACTCATTATAGATAATCTGTGGATGCATTTCAAACCTAAAGACTAGATAATAATTTGGGATGGAAGTGGTAATAGGCCTGAGATGGGATGTTGTAAATGCGTCAAACAAACAAACAGAAACCCCCAAACAACAATAACAACAAAAAAAAATCAGGTCCCATCTCATGCCAAAGCAGACAGCAGAAAATAGTTCCTTCTCACTCTATTTTTTGGCTTCGTGTTTCTTTTTCATTCTTTTGATTTTGGTATGACGTCTGCACATGTCTAGATATACACCAGCTAAATAAACACACAGCCTCACTCCTAAGGGAAGTTTCCATATAGGTCAGTGTACTTTTTAAACCATATAAATATCAGATTAATTTTATCCAAGATCCACATAGTTTAGTTTTTTTTCTTTCTTCTAAATTTGCAAGGCAAAAACGTAGAGCCAAAATGAACACTATGTAGACTCCTAGAAAAATTATTTTTTGCAAATGAGTTTAGCAAATTTAAATAAAATAATTTATGTTATTGCATGTATTTTTACTGAACAGTATGGTAATCAATCAACTAATAATCAATTAGCTAATTAGTTAGAATGATCAATGAATACTGAGTATCTTCTATGTCCGGAATTTTACTTGTTATTCAGAAAATAAAGTAGAATGAGCCAAAATGGTCCAGTGATTGACCATTTAGTTGAAAGATAAAACTGACACACCCTTGGCACAATATGATAGCGATGAAACTTGATATGAGCCTTGAAAAATGAGTAAAATTTAAGGGAAGAAGGAGCAGTTCTAAAAAAGGAGAACAATTTAATCCAATAATAAGAGAAAGATAATATATCTCAAGAACAATGAGAAAACTCAGCACTGAATGTTTTTGGTCAGTGGTGAGAAATAAGGTTGGATGGGCAGAAATAATAAATAGTGGGTAGTTTTTAGCCGTTAAGTATAGACATTAATCTTTATTTGGTAAATAACACTGTTCATCTATTTTTCTGGTCACAAGAGTGATGTGAGACCATCAATATTCAAATGAAAGTCTAGGGAATAAACTAGAAGCAGAGCACAGGTTCAGAAGTCTCTTGAGAGCCTGTTGGGAGAATGACAATAGTGAATAAGCATATCCTGAAGGAAGATTTCATAGAGCTTGATGACTGGGCTGGTGATGATCGTACCAAAATCTGTTTTTAAGAAAAATAAATCATAGCTTTTAGTGGTTATTTATGAGCTTCCAGCTTTTCTGTTCCTGCCCTTCTCAAAGAATGACCATCTTCCTTGCCCAGAGAAACACTTCATAAATAATTGCCAAAAAATGAATAGTAAAATTGCTGTCACATATTCATCCCCTACTCTCTTTCTGTCTGTCTGTCTGTCTCTCTCTCTCACCTTTCTCAAAAAAAACAAACAACAACCCAAAAAACAAAAAGAAAAAACACACCCCCACCAAAAATACCTGCCTGCACAATTCAAGTTGTTATCCTACTTACCCAGTTTCTCTTTATTTAAACTGTTTCTCCACCTTGAATACTCTCCCTTTCATCCTTAGTAGATCTACCTGTTTTTAAATTTCATCAAAAATGTCACTTCACTTTGTTTCTTGACTCATTCCAGCTAAAAGTATTTGTGCTTCTTTTTTTGATAATTAATCACCAATCATAGCCAACCATATGTTTTAATTTTTGAACATTATTTCATTAGATACTTAATTGGTGCCTGTTGGAGGACAGGGACTATGTCTTACTTGTCTTTATATTTATTCTCTGTATGGTTTTGATTAATGTCCTCCATAGAGTAGGTAATGTGTCAATTGCTAGTAAGTGACACCGTATTTTTGTTGACACCATCCTGGTGTAGGCACATAACATTTCTCATTTGGGCTGTTCTTGTAGTCTGTTAACTAATCTTCCTGCTTCCAATTTATTCTTTGCATTACTGACTCACCAATTTTTTTTTTTTTTTTTTTGTACATATTAGTTGACATCAGTGCCCAATCCACACAGAATAAAATGACAACGTTTTGTATTCAAGGTCCTCTGTCACCTGGTCCTGGGCTGTGCTCTTCTGTCCTTCCTGGGCCTTACGCTCCACATCTAGTGTGTTGGTCACACTGGGTTATGGGCCCACAGTGATTAATATCAGGCCCTCGAGTAATGCTGTGGCCTTGGGCTAGAGTATACTTTCTACTTCTTTTTTTTTTTTAAGATTTATTTTTATTGTTTTTTGACAGAGAGAGAGACAGACAGAAAGAGACAGCGAGAAGTGTGTGTGTGTGTGTGTGGGGGGGTGGTGGTGTCCAGAGCAGCCTCCATAGTTGACAGTCTCCATAGTTTTCCATATAGTTTCACTCCACAGGTGGGCACAGGGCTGTGCAGGGCAGGAACTGGGCCGGGAGCCTCCCGCATAGGCCCTGGCAAGAACTGAACTGGGGGCACACCCCAGCTCAGCATGTGGGTCCGCATGGGCCGGAGCCAGGGATTCGATCCTCAGGCTCCAGGGCTGAGCCATCCCAGCTTCCCCTACTTTCTACTTCTGCTGCTGACCCCTTTTCATCCTTCAGGTCAAAGATGCAGCTCTTTTAGGTTGTTATTATCACCCCAGGCAACTCCAAGATGCTCCACAGCTAGGATGCCAAATATTAAATAAACTTCATCTCCATGGCTTTGACAAAAACATAGAAAATGGTTTTCTAAAGTGGTCAAGAGGCATCTACTCCAGACCCCGGGAGTCTGTAACATGTCAAAGTTCACCGTTTAATAGTGGTGACATTCCCTTATAAAGTCTAACTCCTTCTTTAGCGGGACTTTTGGACTAATGTAGAACACAGCTAGAACTAGGTTAGGTACCTGACACAGCCTGGGTCCTCTCTTGTCTCCACATTGCCCAAACTCACAGTGCTCCCCAATCCTGAATGTCTTTGTGATACAGAGAAATCCCTTCCACTCTCCATCTCTCCAAGGTGAGTGGCACTGCCGCAAATGAACAGATCAGCCAACCCTCTCCCAAAGACCTGTTTCCTAGGAAATGTTAGGTGATCCCGTATCATCTCGTTGAAACTCATATAGTATTGCCTCCCTGGGCTCACAGGACAGATGATAGACAATTTCTTTTTTTTTTTTTCCCAGTGGGACTGTATGAAATTACCATACTTTGAAATGCTCCTGGGTTGAAAATAGATGAAAAATGAAATAGTATTGAAACAAATGGACTGTGGATTCTGAACTCTGAGAAACTGGAACATCAAGTAATATTTATTTGTGGAGGTATGTGGCTTCTAATCTTAAATCTATTTCAGTTTGTTCTACCCTAGAGAACATTGAAAAATGCTACCTGAATAAAGCTTGTGATTTAGCAGGTCTGAAAAAGTCAAAACTCTTGTATTTTGTTACAATATATTCTGGCTTGTCCTTTTACTAAAGGTCAAACGTTATAGAGAACATACCTAGTAAGAGGTATTTTTTTTTCCAAAGGAAAAAACTCTGCAGATATTTTCAGACATTTGAGCTGATGGGGTTTTAAAACCGTCTTCTTAATTCCTTGTGCATTGGTTTTGTTTCACCAAAATTTGTTTATAAATAAGAGCTTTTAATACTTAATCATTATTCAGCCATTATTTATGCAGCTCCCATTGTGTGCCAAGCACAGTGCTAGGTGCTGGGACTCAGCAGAAAAAGACAGCCCTCTAATTGTGCACCAACAATCTAGATAGGCAAGATCTAGAATGATCAGCTAATCATACAAACTAATGAGAACGCTATTGAGTGCTCTACGTTTGAGAACTTGGTGCTGTGAGAGTGTCTCAAAGGGGATGTGACCTAGGTGAGGTCAGGGAAGGCTTCCCTGAGGAAGTGACACTTGCCTGACATATGAATGATGACTAAGAGCTAAAATTGCATTCTGTACAAAGGGACTATTACAAAAGCCCTGTGAAACCAGTGGGCATGTTCCCTGCGAGTGGATGGAAGTCGGCCAGTGTGGTTAACAGAGAGAGCCAGGGCAGACGTGATGGAAACAAGGTTAAAGCAGGAGGGTCAAGCCATGCAGGTGTTAGACCATATTATGGATAGTGCTTTATCCTGCTTATTTGGGAAAACTGTCAAGGATTTATAAGCAACAAGAGCAGGTTTATTTCTTGAAAGGATCCCTAGAGTTAAAAGGCAGAGAACATATTAGAGGAGGTGGGAAAGTAAGGGGAGATGAGTTGAGACTATTGTACCTATCCATGCATCAGATGGTGCAGGGTAGTGACAGAAAGCTGGCTGGAGGTTTGAAATAAAATAGATAGGACTTGGTGACCACTTGGATATATGGCTTGACTCCTGGGTTTCTCTGTTGGCCAAAACCTTTCCAAATTAAGGCTTGTACATACCTGACATATTTATTCTCCCAAGAACTATCCCTTTTAATGACCCTTCTACTATTTATGGGGCACCTATTATATATTGTGCTGGCTGTTGGTGACACAGGAATGGACAAGTCCATGGAGCTTGTGCCTGTCAGTGCCAGAAAGTCTGATTAAGGTGGAGATTAGTGCAAGCCCAGTGACAATAGTATTTAAAGTGAGGGAGTTCAATTTTTCTTTTGGACAATCAAAAATAAAAAAAATGTTTAGTGCTTTATAATTTCTTCTTTTTTTTTTTAAGATTTACTTTATTGTTTTTGACAGAGACAGAGAGAGACAGAGACAGAGAGATAGAGAGAAGGGGGAAGGCCCAGAGCAGTCTCCATAGTTGTACATCATCAGTTTGGATATGGTTTCCTTCCACACAGGTGGGCAGGGGCCGTGCAGGGCAGGAACTGGGCCAGGGGTCTCCCGCATGGGAGGCACAGCCCAGTTCAGCATATGGGTCCACACGGGCCAGGGCTGCGATTCAATCCTCGGTACCTGGGGCTGCAAAGTGAGCACTTAACCCACTGAGCCATCCTGGGTTTCCCTATAATTTCTAAAATCCCATACTGCCTCACAGGAACCACAGGGACAGGCAGGATGGTGTAAATTGAGCAGCCAGGAAAGATGTGGGCTCCCAGGGTCACAGAGCTGAGAAATCTTTACTTGGGCTCAGGTTTTCCAAACCCAAGATGAAGTCTCCCCTCCTTTTTATTGTTTTTTCTTTTTCTTTTTGCCTTGCTTTCCTGCCCTGACTTGTTTTTAACATGGAAACCATAATCAAAAAGGCGGAGAAAGCAGTCTGCTGGAGAACATTCCTTTTTAAAATAGCTGGTTTGAAAAATAACAGATTCAAGGTCTCTATCTTTTAGCAAGAAAAAAAGCAGATTCAAAGTAAGTCTAAGAGTAAGAAACAAAAGTCTGCTTCTTTTGCCTTCATCATTAATTGAAGTAACCTAACTAGATTCTTTGCTGACAAAATGAAGGCAGGCTACTTAGGAAAATTATGATTTTGAACTGATCCATCCTGGAGGTGCAGTTTCAGGTATGTATTTTGGAAACTCATGCCAGTGCCCTGTGGGGACTGTTGGACTCAAGGGAAATGAGAGGCTGCCCTGCATTTATTGAAGCTTCTTTTTTTCATTTGAGAAACTTAGTAATGTGAATAATTTTGGCCCTTTGTCTCCATAACATTATTTTAGCTCTCACCTTTAGCTGGTCTTTAATGCGTCAGTGTTCTTTTGTTTTTATTAATAACAAGTTTGATTTTAATGAGATTATATTTGAAAGCTTAATCCCAGGGTGCTTCTAAGGATGTCATCATACTTCCTTTGACCTACAAAAGCATTAGAGAGAGAGGTGCACATTTTTCCTGCAACCACCATTTCTCAGTTCTGAGGCACATCAATTATAATATCTCTTTTTTACCATAAGGCGATGTTTTCCCTTATACCTGCCATATTTCCAATTACCAAACAAAAAATATCCGGACCAAATTTTCAATGACATTATTTATCAAAATAAATTTATTAAAAGTATTCAAAGACTACTACAAAGATTAGCTGCCTTCAGGATACTTTGGCACTCATAACAGACATTGCATTTTCTACACAACAGTACTCATTCTATGGCATACCATTAAACAGTTAAAACACAGACCATTTCCATTTTAGCGTTACATGAGACAACAGTACTGATGATTTGTAATCAGAACTTCAATATGCCTGCACGTAGTAAACATTGTTACCTAGTACAAAAACACACTAAAACTAAAACCATTATGTAGTAACACAGACTGGTTTGGGGAAAGATGTACAGCCAGCTAGCTAAGGCCACATACGGTAATCCCAGACCTCCTGATTCTAAAAATGCTTCTGGACCAATAGTATGACATCGAATCTTTTAGTCACATTCTTGCTTTCCTGGTGGGAGACACACCACATTCAGACCATTCTCTCCCTGTGTTCGCTACAGTTATGGGAGCCGTCCCGCCACATGCTTCTCCTGGACCACTGCCAGCTTCCCAGTTCACTACCCAACTTCGTATTTACAGTTCCAAGGGATGTCTCCTGGACACCCAGGCTGGACTCAAGAAGGTCAGTCTTTTGGGCAGGTCACAGCTTTTCCGTCTTCTTAGGAAAAAACAAAATGTCCTCTACTTTTGGGCTCCCGTTTTCATCTCATGTAGTATGGGGCTCTGTCGTGATCTGTGGCTTTTTACACAAGTCCTGGTAGAATTCTGACTCCAAGAAACGGGGATAAGAGTTGTTCTCCATCAAACTGTATACTCTTTTCTGGGCAGTCGTGAAGCAGCCACTTGTAGCATCTTGTATATTTTGGGCAATTAGGGTTTTGGTTTGAAAGTCTATGTTTATCTGAAATAAAGCAAAAAGAGTGGTTTATTCCATATTCAGAGTTAGGGAATTAAATCTATTTAATATTTGAAACCCCAAACCAAAAACTATAATGTGGATTAGCTTCACCAGCCAAGTCATTGAAGCAATTTATTTAATTTAACTGAAAGCTAAGATTAGAGACAAAACATCGCCTCCACCTCATTAATTTGACTTCAGTTCTTTTGTTTTACTTTGGTGCTAAAAATGTTCAAAATATGGTAAAAGTAAGAACTTTTTCAATTAGCAATAATCACACTTGGATAGACCTCATTAACTATGATACTGTCACTGCACAAAACTAGAATTTTTTTCCCCCTTACCTCCTTTGGAGCTTCTTTTTCTATGAAGTCAGTGTATATTCTCCTCGCCTTCGATGACAGCTTTTGGGGCGACTTCGTTTTTTTGAAGTCTTCACAGGCCAGCCAAAATTCAATATTTTCTTCACAGAATTCAGATTTTAAAAAAGCCCGAAATGCAGCAAGACCATCTAAAGGTGGGGAGAGGGAGATGAAAACATTTAGAATGTGAACTGAATGATCAAATAATTTCTTACATTTTTTTCTTATAACTCCCATTCCCTTGCCCCCATATTTTACTATGTACTGGTGATAACAATTTCCTAGATAGCCTTGAACCTGTAACCCTCAGAATTTAGCTCCTTAAAGATTAAGATGCCAGTAGGCAAAATGCTTAAGTTGGCACACCTCTACAAAGTTATAAATACTTAACTTTGCTGTCAATGCAAATATTCATAGGGGAGCCCAGTGTTCTCTGGGAGCTAAGCCTCTTGAAAACATTGTATGCAATGGAAAAGCTGACTCAAATCTTTACCAAATGCAACCGCCACTCTGATATTTTAGGTTAATTTTTCTTCCCCACCTGAATACACCATACATTTCCCTGGTTAAACACTAGGGAATAAAGGAGTATGTCGTAGTGGTTGTAAAGTCAAAGGTCATCAGGCAAGCTGCTCTTTTTTGTTGTATGGACACAACTTTTCTAGACTCTTGTGATACTTGAAATGGGTCAAATTCAAGGAGTTAACTTACATTTACTGGCTAGCAGCTCATCAAATGCTTGTGACCACAGCTGTGCTTCTTCAGGAGAAGGCCTGCAAGAGAAGTGGTGCACATGAGCTCAAAGTTCCCTTTGCAGCTCAACAGCCAGCTAGTTATATTTGCAAGAACAACATTTCAACTTACTTGATGAAGGCTTGCTGTTTGCTTTTCTTGCCAGTTTTGGGTTTCCCAGGAGAGGAGGAATGTTGCAAGAAGTAACTCAAACGGTTCTTCCAATCTTTTAATCTAAGAAAGAAAAAAAAAAAAAGAGAGAGAGAGAGATTCACTAAGAGGCAACACTTGAAATTGCTACTGCAGCTAATGGCATTTTTAATACAGACAAAAACCAGGTAAGACAAAACAAGAACTCTTCAAGTCAGTCGTACTCATTTAACATGTAATCCCCTGCTCTTTGGTATAGATCACTATTACTTTTATCCATTCATTTGATCATCACAACTGGTTTTATACCTAAGGGGAGAACAACCTAAAATTACTAGGATATTTTAATGAGTTTAGTTTGCACAGTTCTGAAGGCAGATGCTATTTGTGGCCTGCAAAAGGCAGCCGTTTTTCTGCAAGGTTAACTGCAATCCCAAGGCATTGCACTTGATAAAACTGACTATGGAACTGCCTTGAGCCAGGCTATGCTCATTTGCCTTCTGCCCTTAGAGCTGGAGGCTCTGGACCACAGCAGAAACTGTGTACAATGAAGGCCTCCCGTGACTGCCCCACCCACTCCCTGACTACATCCACCTAGTTTAAGCAGATAATCAAGTAAACTATAAAATTAAAACAAAAAACTAAAACACCCTGGATTTAACATGAATATATTCAGAACCAGCAAAAAATATCTCCACCTCTGCAGCTGTGTAACTTGATCAGAACTAAAAATGCAACATACGAATGCAGGATTCTTTGCTGTCATTTTAAATGCAGGGGAACAAAAAGCCAACTGCAATTCCTCAGCACTTCTACCACTGCTTCCGTATCAAGAATTTTCTTCTGTTCCTAAACTCTACCCGACAGTCCTTTACTCAGGCAAAATTCAGACCACACAGATTTACCCTTACTTAGCAAATTAACCTTTTAATATTTTTTCCCCTGCAGAGGCGCAGGCTACATAGTTTCCTATTGTTAAAGTCGAGGGCCAATGCATCGCATTTGCAGCAAACCTGGAGAGCTACGCCTGCACTGGCGGCGGGAGAGAGAAGAAAGCCGTACTCACAGGGTCCGCTTCATTTTTTCCCGCTTCTCCTCGCTCTTGGGGCCGCTGCCTGCGCTCTTGTCCATGGATCCGCAGTCGTGCTGGACAGCCAGGAACATGACACTTTGCATTATCGTTCTGCCTCCCGGACGCCGCTGGTTTCGCCGGGGCGCTTGCAGCTGCATTTATGCAAGGTACAGGATGGGGGCGGGGCCTCACGATGACAGGCCGGCCCCAAAGCGTGCCTATTGGCCGGCTGCGGGGCTCGGGGGGCGGGGTCAGCACAGTTCCCTGGTAGGCACGGGTGCCCCCGAAGGCTCCAGGAGGTAGGACGCTGCTGACGTCTGTGGCCCCGACTTCTTGCGCACTTGGACAGGACGGGCGGCTGGCCGCTGCGGGTGTGAGAGCTGACAGGGACCTTTCACTATGGTCGCCTGCGACCCTGGCCGAGGTGTGGCAGCCGGGCAAGATTGGAGGGCCGTGCTTGCGAAGTTGGCTGCAGGCCAGGCTGGGGCGTTCGCTCTTCCCAACTCTTCCAGGCTTGCCTGCTCCTGACCCCCAAAGACGTCTTGGAACACTTTTGGGAATGCACATTAGGGAAGGAACAGGAGAACGTGACTCGATCAGACGTTTGTTCACCAATAGCCACGTGATTGGTTGGGTCTGTACGCCTTGGAAGTCCTTGGCTGCTTCTCCTTTCAGAACAGTGATTACACATGTGATGAGATAAAGGAAAACACCACGACCTCGCAGCTGCAATGCACCAGAATCTTTCCAGTTTTATAAGAGTGCCGGGATGCTGGAGTTCCTCATGAGTCATTCTTGGTTGGCTTATAATTTACAGGAACACTTAATAACTAGCAAAAAGGGAAGGGGAGTAGAAGCTAACAGTTTCCTTGAGTAAGTTTAATTTGTTAGTTCTTCATAAACCATCTCTGCTGTAGTAGGTTTTAAATGGTTTGATTGGGGGGAAGCCGGGATGGCTCAGTGGGTTAAGCGCTCACTTTTCAGCCCCACGGACGGAGGATAGAATACCAGCCCTGGCCCATGTGGACCCATATGCTGAACTGAGGAGTGCCCCCAGTTCAGTTCTCACCCAGGTGAAGACCCCAGCCCAGTTCCTGCCCTGTGCAGCCCCTCGCCCACCTATGGAATGAAACTGTGTGGAAAAACCAATGATGAGCAACTAGGGAGATGGTTCTGGGCCCTCCCCCTTCTCTCTGTCTCTGTCTGTATCTCTTTTTCTCTCTCTGTCAAAAACAATAAAAAAATAAATTAATTAAAAAAATGGTTTGATTGGGAAGGCAAAATAGACAACCTCAACTACAAAATGCTTTGATTTTTAGATAACATTATTAGAACTGAATAGTGAAATATTCAAGTGCTTTTCCCATCAAGCATCTAAGTAGACAATAAGATACACAGCAAGGTATTGACTAGGCTGCAGATATTCTCTCTACTTTGCATTAGAACTGTTATAAGAAAATTGGAAATAGTTTAACATATTCTTATGGTGAGCTGCCAAGTAGTTGGAGCTCCAATTTTGACTTGGAGGGTAAGATTTGCATTATTACTGAAGATAAAAGCCAGGTACTTTATCATGGAAAAGAAACTCATTCAGATTTCAGGAATGAATACTTTAAAATGTGTTTGTGTAGGGGAAGCCAGGATGGCTCAGTGGGTTAAGCGCTCACTTTGCAGCGCCGAGGATCGAATCCCGGCCCCTGCCCATGTGGACCCATATGCTGAACTGGGGAGCTCCCCCAGTTCAGTTCTCTCTGTCTCTCTGTCTCTCTGTCTCTCTGTCTCTCTCTCTCTCTGTCAAAAACAATAAAAATAAAATATAAAATAAAATAAAATAAAATAAAATGTGTTTGTGAAATGTAAAAATGTCATGTTCATCAAGCATATGCCCTTCATCCCTAAAAGAACGTCACTTAATTGTCCCTACATTTGTTCTTACTTTCTGATGATTCAATGTTTATTAAATATGTGTAATAAGAAGACACTTGCTTTTTCTTGACAATAAAAACATCAATAAATTTTTCACTTAGAACATTGAGTGGTAGTGGAAAGGCCAGGTGTTCTGACAGAGGCATCTGGGTGGCAGATGGATTTGTGTGGGGGCCCTAATTAGAGTCTCAGTTTAAACAATCAATGCTAAGTAACAGTTGGGACCATCCCATCACAGCTTCTTGAGCCCCAGTTTCTCATCTATATCAGAAGTAATGTGTCTTTCTTTCCAATCTCATTGTGTATTATGTGAATCTTATATGAAAGGTCTTTGCACATTTAAAATATTAATACTCTACAAAAGCTTGTTATTAGTTTGCATAGCTTGGAAAAAGGAAATATCTGGAAGCATAGGTACTCAAAGTAGAAAAATCATTAAAGGATTAACTCGGAAAGCCAGGATGGCTCATGGGGTTAAGTGCTCACTTTGCAGTCCTGGGGAACGAGGATCGAATCTCAGCCCCGGCCCATGTGGACTCATATGCTGAAATGGGATGTGCTTCCCATGCAAGAAGCCCCCAGTTCGGTTCTTGCCCCCCCAGTTTGGCTCCTGGCTCGGGGTGGGGGGGGGTGTGCCTCCCATTCAGGAGGTCCCCAGTCCAGTTCCTGCCCTGCATGGCCCCCACCCATCTGTGTGGAAGGAAACCATGTTGAAAACTGATGACGTACAACTATGAAGACTGCTCTGGGCCCTCCTCTTTCTCTCTCTCTCTCTGCCTCTCTCTCTGTCTCTTTCAAAAACAAAATAAATCTTTTAAAAAAAGGATTAATTCAAAGTTAGTTTATAAATATATAATTACTATTAAATTAGCATGTTAATGACAAAGAATTAGACTATTAAGCACATGGATACTTAATAGATACTTCGTAAATGCTCTCTGAATAATTAACAAATAAGGAATATAAGCAAATTGACATTTAAACTTTTCAGAGATCTGCAAGCCAGAAAAATTTGATCATCGCAATATATTCACAAATGTGAACGCTATCCATATAAGCAACTGGTTTAAATATAGACTGTTGTGATGTTTTTGTGTTTAATAATAATTTAATTTTTTCATAAATTATTTCTGATTGAGAACTGGTGTTATGTGGCAAAAAATTAATATTTTCCTAAAAATGGTGAGGTTGGTAAATCTGAATGTAATTTATCAGTTCTGTATCTATGGGTAATTTTAGAAATAAAGCCAATATCTTCTACAGACTAAGAAACCTTTTTGTGAAAAAGTTGCTGTATTACCCACTGTCTTTTTTAAAGAAGGCCGACCTATCTATATTTAAAGTGAAGACTACAGTGTTTGATGACTTCCCTTTGTTTTTTTGTTGGTGCAACTGGTTTTTAGGTAAACAGGATTGCTCAATATTAAAGTGACACATATTTTCCATTCTGTGGTGAAGAAAAGCAATGCAATAGGTTGTAAATATTACACAGCAACCTCACAGCTTGAAAGTGGCTTGATAAGCTAACCATTCATTCTCCATGTTGAATCTATCATGCCCTCTACTGGAGAGGCTTTCTGAACACGTTAGTGGTGGAGGTTCTCATGGTGGTTCTTGAACATTTTGCCAGAAGTCAAACAGAAAATACAAGTTTCTAGTAATGAATGCCAAAGGGAGAATATGAAAAAGAAAAGTCTCCCGCACTCTGATTACACTTGTTAAACAAAAATCAGTGTTATTAAAAACATTTCAGGGGAAGCCGGGATGGCTCAGTGGGTTAAGCGCTCACTTTGCAGCGCGGAGGACCAGGGATCAAGTCCTGGCCCCGGCCCGTGTGGAACCATATGCTGAACTGGGAGCTCCCCCAGTTCAGTTCTCTCTTTGTCTCTGTATCTACCTCTCTCTCTCTCTCTCTCTCTCTCTCCTAAATAAATAAATAAATAAATAAATAGATAAATATTAAAATTGTTACTGAAGCAAAGATGATTTAAAAAAACAAACAAAAAAAACAACATTTCATACTTATGCTTTAGAAATGTAGAAAACAAGATATGTGCTTTAGAAAAAAAACCCAAAAAACCCCACAAGAGAATCTTTCTGTGTATTACTCTGTGCTCTGCTTATTTTGGTTAGTGGGATATCTGAGTTCCTAAATTTGTAATAACTGTAAACCTGTTTCCTACTTCATGAAATCTTAAGCCAGTAGTAAGTTTTAACAAAGGAAAAAGAAAGAAAGAAACTAGACAATAAATGCCATGTGGCAAAGGGTGTGATGAGTAATTGGAAAAAATGAGAACTTTAACTATCCTAATTGTTCACCATATTTGAGGAAGTGTGACACCTGTCTTATTTTGTTTTTCTGTTTCTCTTTCTTTTATTTTTTGGGGGGTGAATTCTTATTTAACTTTAGTTGTTGAAATGTACTTTTAATAGAATGAATGTCCATGTGATTCTGTACTCTACTCTTCATCTGTGATATGACCTGGGATTTAAAAATTATAATTACTGTCTTTCTTAGAATGTAATTTGCATACTCAGAAACTGATAATAGAAAAAGTTAGCATTTTTGTCAGGAATGAATTAGAGTTTCAACCCAATACCTGACATGTATTAAAGAGGAATTAATAATTTTTCTTTGTGTGGGTAATTCCAGGTAGAGCATGTCTGAGGTTTTGTCTTAAATTCGTCCCTAGTATGGAGGATGTCACATTTCAAATGCAAGCAGGGCCCACTTAAATTAATAGTCTTGTCCTTACTAAAACCTCTGGATTCTGTTTGAAAAACAGCAACAGAAGCCTCACAGTATTTTTTTTCCAATAAAAACTATTAACATATTGAAATAGGTTTGTGAAGTGAAAGGACCCTGAGATGAGCACACAAGGCAACACATTGATGGTATATAATTGTACACTTGAAACCTATATAATTTTGCTAACCAATGTCACCCCCACAGATTCAATAAAAAAAAGGAAAGGACCATAAAGGTGCAGTCTAATTTGGGGGACCTGTGTCATATGCCCGTGGTTGCTCTCTTCAGTGACAGTGGACTGCATAGGATCCCAGGGGAGAGTAGGCAGTTATAAATACTTTCTGATAAAATAAGCTACCTGAGGCATATTGCATAAAAAATGCTGAGGTAAAGCTAGGAATTTCTTTCCTGGACTTTCTTCTGCCTGGGAGTTTAGTTTCTGTGCACAGAATGTTGCCACATCATTAGATTGTCAAACGTCCTATTGACTCCTTTGCTGGAATTTTGGGATGTCAGGTTCATAATAAGTAAGATTTCCAAAAATCTGTATTTGTCACTCAGAGTCCCTCTCCCCACCCCGCCCCATATTTTTTTAAGTTTGAGAGAAGTCTGCTTTTTTTCTGGTAAATAAGGAATCTCTTTGCACTGGCATTTCTAGCTTTTTTAGTGCTGAACCCACGGTTTGCAGAGGAGTGGGCCCCGGGTCCTCCTTTCATGAGAGTCTGTTCATCTATGAGGCTCCGGGGGAGCCCCCTTGGGAGCTTCCAGATGCCCCACTGGGCACATCAGGGGCGTAGGGTTACCGTTTGAAATGTCAGTTATTCCTCAGACATGCTAATCTTTCCATCTACTTTTGAAGCATTCTCTGCTATTTTTACAGGGTGAATTCTCTCTACGTTGAATATTTGATCATATTTTCCTTCCTTTTTTTTTTTTTGTTAAAAGTACATTAAGGAAGGACATACAGTTGCCTCTGGTGGTTGTGCCTGTTACTTTCGAAATGCATTGCTCCGCTTTCCGATTGTTCTGAAGATTTCTCATTTGGATACTTACTGTCTTTCAGTGAATTATTATGTTTTTTCCCCCTTTTGGTTAATTTAGTGTGTATTTGGTTTCATAGCCTTCAAGAGTTTTAAAATAAAGCCAGCTGAGGCCAGCGGAGTCACCTGGACTGGCCCAGCTAGATCAGCTGTGCTTAGCCCAGAAACAGGGAATTTCTTCAACACTCCTCTGTATTCATCTGCTTAGAGTAAGGTGACCAGATTTTAACATTGGTAAAGCGGGACACCATTTACTGGGAGGGGAGGGGGTTCTTGATTAAAAATTTGGTCTATCTCCCGCCGTTCCCTAGCTTGTCGTGCATTCTTTCCAAAAATCGGGACTTTTTTAAAACGCCTGGGATGCGGGACAAATTGTTAAAAATCGAGACTGTCCCACCAAAAGCGGGACGTCTGGTCGAGGTCTCCATTTTCTGATGTGTTTGTTCTGTACAAGTTCAAGTCTCCACTATCCATGTTGTGTTTATTCATGATCTCTCATCTTTAGCAATGATCTGACTTTCCTAAGCATTTAGAATTTGTTCCATATGCAGAAGCATCTCATTTTATTTAAATATGTTTTTCCTGATTAATAAGTTTAATTATTCTTTCTATTCATTCTTTAGCTTCTTGTGAAAGCAGTTGAATATGTCCCTGAAGATGATGCTTTTCATCTGAAGCATCTTTTTTGTGCTGTCTAACATTGTTCTTCACTTTTCTGATGTACTTTGAAGGATATTTTCATGTAGCTACTTGAAATAGGATGTGTTTTAACTTTTGCATCTTCTGGATATTTCTTGTAAACTTTTATAGACACTTAGATTCCTCTTTCCTAATTCCTTTTCTAAAATCCCATGTTTTGAATACTGGCAAAGAATTAAAATTTCCAACTCTTTATTAATGGCCTCCATTATTGTTTCCCAATAGTTTGTTCTTGAATCTGGCTTTTATTAAAGTTCATTCAAGGCCTTCAAATTCTTTTTGAACAAGTTTAAACTTGTCAATAGTTTTATACCTTTCCTCCAGAAGAACAGAACCTTCAGTGACTAGTTTTCTGTCTTTACTTGTGTACAGTAGACTTTTAATGATTAAAAACCTGACTATGACTATAAATAACACCATCTCCCCCAGTAACCCATGGAAATCTGGGTTTTATTTTTGAAGTGAGCATAATTCTGATTCCCAAATCTGCTGAAAATGCACTCAAAAGAAAACTAAAGAAAAAAATTTAGTTATAAAGATGTGTATACCTTAAATAAAATATTTCAAATAGGTTCTACCAGTCAGCAGTTTAAAGTAAGCAAAGACTATGCACAGTAAAAAATAGAATTCTTGGCACCTACTGGTGATAAAAGAAGCTCCTTTTAATTTGTGTTGGGGAGAAATTGAAGAAATTGAGTTCTAATTTAAGGTAAAGTGGTGAATAAGATCCACCAAGCTTCGCTACCTGGAGGAATTCACATCTGGGACAGTGTTGTTGGCCTGCAACCACACAGAATGGGAGGAATCACTGGCTTCCACACCAGAAGTCTGAGAACTAGGTGGATTTTGAATATAAAACTCTATTTTGCCCCCTATGTTTTGAGTTGGTTATCTGTACATCTGTCAGCTTTTCCCTTGCTTTCATGAGATAAGAACTATAATTACTCACCTTTGTTGCCACCTAGTACAGACTTTTTTGAGTAGCAAGTGCCAAGAAAGTACTTGTTAATGGAGTCTAATCTAAGAAGCTGTGACACAGTGGGAAGTTCACTGGTCTTGGAGACAGGGATTTTATTCGTTCCTTCCTTCACAAGTCAGCTATGACTTCCCCTCCACGGAGCCTCCTTGATGGCACTCCACCCTGCTTTCTGAAGGAAATGAAATAAAAATGAAAATCCCCAAGTAAGCTCACTTAGATGCTGCCACAACCTTGTGCTTCCCTCTTTCAGGGCATTTCGCGTTCTCCTGTGTTTCCTCTGGGGGACAGTGGGTACCTGAGGGCAGGGACCCTATCCTCTTTGCCCTTGTATCCACAGAGACTAGCCTTGGTTTGGCATGTAGTAAGTGCTAAATGAGTGTATTACATGAAGGATTTAGCTTCTCTGAGCTTAATTGCTTTTTATTTGAAAAATGGGAGTATTAATAATGCACGATACTGAGGTTTCTAAGTTTCTTCCTTAGAAAAAGTAGCCCATCCCTGCCCTCTTTAACGTTCTGTTTATTGAGCATCTATTTTATGTGCCAAACACAGATCAGGCACTTGGCATGTATTGCCATTATCTCTTATCCTTAACACCTCAATTATTTCCATTTTATAGAAGCATGGAGACATGAAGAAGTGCCCCAAATCAATTAATAGCAAGGAGGTCTGCCAGAACCAGGCTGTGGATTGCAAGTCTGTAATCTTTGTACTGTGGAATGAATACTTCTAGTTCCACTTGGGTTGTCATTAACAAGCTTCCTCATGGATACCCTGGCTATATAATTATGGTCTGAAAAAGGTTGATTCTGAAAGTTGAGCTGGTGAAATCCAACCTCTAATACATTGCTTGGCACACAGTAATTGCATGCTGAATATATAAATGTTGAATAAAATAATAAATTAGTTAATTGATGAAAAGCTCATGGATGGTATTAGTGATTTATGTAATAAACTGAGATACTGTTTGTGTGTGACTGAGGAATGTTTAAACACCCAGAACTTTAGTCCAGAAGCCATGCAGATATTCCTGGGTTAAACTGGAATTTGATTTTTTATTTAGTACATGAAAAAAAAAAAAAAGAAATACTAGGATTGGCTAGTTATTCAAAGATTTTATTAAAAATAAATATTCCTAGATTCCATTCCTAGAGTTTGTAATTTTCGTACTCTCCTCTTGTGAATGTGAAAGAAAATGCTTTGTAAATTGAGCACTAATACACACAATGTTTTGCTGAGAATTATTTTTTACATGCAGGTTAGAGAAAGTCATCTTCTGAGATCTATTGAAAATTCAAGGAAGAGAACAGTTTAGAGACTCAGTTAAATTGGAAAAGAAATGAGCTCTTTCATTCAAGAAAGGAATGTTTCTTTTGTCTGCAGATTCTCAGAGGCAAGCCTGGTCAACTCAAATGTAACAAATAGATTTCATTGCTGTGTTTGGTCATTTCGGGGTTGAGGTGGCCTCAGGTTACCTCAGGTGATCACTGCGGTGTATTGTCACGATTACAGTCCTAAAGCATAGCCAGGAAACTGAGCAAGGCTGCGGTGAGGAGGCAGCTCTGGGGAGCCACGGGTGACTCCTTAGCTGTCATACTGGTGACTCAGCAGCCCTTTCTTTGCTTCCCTTAGTAGATTTCTCCCTATCCCATCATCGGTTACTTTTTTCATTTGTCTGTGCCTCTGCTCACTGCCTTCTATCTTTAAAAATACAAAATGAGCAACGTTTACGGAGGCTCATTGTGTACCAAGCAGAATTTCATTTTTATCCTCACCACAACCCTTTGAGGTAGGATTAGGGTGTCTTTATCATCTGATTACTTATTATCCTAGTCACTACCTTGAGTGCACTAAAATGCAAAAGCCATAAAAATAGGAAAATACCCGTGAATTAATTGAAAACCAATACATTTCCCACTCAAAACCTCCTTTCCACTTAATATTAATCTCTGTAATCAGTAATCACTAAATTCAATGCAAATGTAATGCAAAGCCTAATAGCAAAATTTGCAAAAGATGGAGAATTTCAGGGAGTTGATGGCTATAGAAAATCCACTGATAAATAAGGATGTGAGTGTGTGACCAGTGAACAGCTGGAAAAGAGAACATAACAGGGTGTGTGTTCACTTTGCTAACGGAGAAAACTGGTTTTGCTATTCTGAAATGCATTTTGGAAATCTTTGTTATGTGTGCTATTACATAATTGAGTGTACACATACACAGAGTCCTGATTGTTATCCTTGTTGGGTCCCCCAGGCTTTAATGGAATAAGAATCAGGCTCCTGGAACATAATGCCACTGATTTTTGACTGATATATGCTCATGGGGTTAGAGATACATGAATAGCTACTTGGAGTCCTTAAAAACAGAAGGTCATCTAAGATTTATAAATGATGGAGGTTGTGACAAATTATTCATGTCTCAATAGTCACTTTAGCTTTCACTTTAAAAGTCTTGCCAATAGCATATCTTGTTATATAGGCCTTTACAATTCACAAGTGTTTTTCACATGCATATATATTTTCTTATGGTCACAAATCCATGTGAATGAGAAAGGGAAAAATAGCATTAGTCTCTATTTTAAAAGTGAGGTTACTGAGATTAGTCTGATGTTAAATACAGTAATACCTTGAAAGCCAAATGTCCCAAAACTCGAACAACTTGGAATCCGAGCAAAAACAATCAAGCTAATTTTGCCTCAGAATCCAAACACTGCTTTGGAATCCGAGCGCCAACGTGTTGTTCATGTGGGACATATTGACCATAAGGCCTGTAGCTTTATCCGAATGCCCACTTGTCTTGGAACTCAAATGTTTTGGAACTTGAACAGGGTTCTGGGACAGATTAATTTGAATTCCAATGCATCACTGTATTTGAGTGGAAAAGGCCTGAAGTTTGGACTGATGTTATCCTATTACCCATTTTATATTTAAATCAATTTCATGGACTGAAAAATTTAGCTTATGAACCTCTAGTAAGCTCTGGAAATAAATCAAAGCTTTTTTTAGACACACATCCTTGCTGAATGCTTATTGGAATGGCATTTTTTGTGACTCTTGGCATATCAAACTTTTCTGAATTTTCCTGACTGGTCATTTGAGGTTACATTACATAAAGATTTAGGGTGAAGAAGAAAATGTCCTTGGAGACAATGACACCTAATTCCAAGGATAATAAAAAGCTGTTGGAATACTATGCCTGCTTTTAAAACAGAAAAGCTATCTGTGACTTTGCGAGACCTGGTCAACAGGCTGTTAGTCCCTGAGAATTTGCTTGGGGTGGGAGGTCCTATTTTGTCAAGGGGAACACACACAGTAAACATTTCATTCCACTAAATAGAACTAAACATAGCCCATGTACTAATATCTCCTATATAACTATCAAAATATTTATTGGTTTTGGTTATATATTTTGATTTGTTTAATGTTACATAGCTAAATTATATGGAAGTCATATAAAAGGATAGCACATAAAAGTACGTACATTCCACAATATTTTTATAATGGTAAGAAACAACTATATTACTGATTTATGTATTTACTGTACTATACTTTTCATCCTTATTTTCAAGTGTATTCTTCCTACTTATAAAAAAATGTGTATTCTAAAACAGTAGCCCTGTTACACCTGCAGCAGCATCAGACATTTCCTGTTTATTGTATCTCCTGATTGCATAATTTTCCTTTGTGCTTGATATAGTCTTTTGTTTTGTGCAATAACATATTGTACAGGCTCATAGACCAGGGGCAGAAGGCTGTACCATACAACCTAGGTGTGTAGTAGGCTGTACCATGTAGGTTTGTGTAAGTACTTTTATAATGTTTACCTAATGATGCACTTCTTTGTACATAGATTATGTAAGATGCCTAGGAGTTTCCAAGAAGTTATAGACACTGGTTTACAAACTCTTTGAGTTTATATTATACTTGGATTGCAACTTGAATGCACATGAATTTGGATGGCTGCAAAAGTCACAATGAAAGTAAGCCCAACAGTAAACATTTCAACAATAAATTCTGCTGAAGCTCAATGAAAGGGCATTACTTCCCACCCTAACATCTCCTTCCACCCTAGTGTACCCCATCCCCAAATAACCCTCTTTTCATTTAGTCTCACTGCAGTGAACTATGTTAAAACCATGAAACAGAATATCATTATGTGTTGCAAAGGTAGATGTTAACAGAAAACAGAAAAGTCTGTGTGTGTGTGTGTGTGTGTGTGTGTGTGTATGCACTAGTGGCATTAGTGGGGGAGGCCAGTGATGCTGTTAAACATCCTACATTGTCCGGGACAGCCCCCACCACCACAAGGAATTATTTGGTTCTCTGTCTCTGTATCTCTCTCTTTCTCTCTCTGTCAAGAATTATAAAAATAAATCTTTAAAAGTCTTTCTAGCTAGTGAATCTTGAGGATAAAAGATTGAAGGTATTACTTTAAAAATGTGTTGATTGAGGGAAAGCCGGGATGACGCTCGCTTTGAAGCCCCGAGGACCGAGGATCGAATCCCAGCTCTGGCCCAGGCGGACCCACGTGCTGAACTGGGGAGTTCCCACAGTTCAGTTCTCTCTCTGTCTCTGTCTCTGTATCTCTCTCTCTTTCTGTCAAAAATAAAATAAAATAAAAATGAAAATTTATTAAAAAAATGTGTTGATTGGAATACTGTAATTGACAACATTTTAGGAAGCATTGTAGAAAAAGAGAAAAACAATATTTGGCAATACTTACCTAAGCATTGTTCTGGGGAACTTTCATTCATTCATTCAACAAATATTTATTGACTGCCTACTATGAGCCAGTCCAGGTTCTGTGTTCAACACGAGTTATGGGGCTATTTGGTGACTCTTTCCTTGTTAAAGACATGCACCCATAAGGCTATCAGATCAAGTGTTATCAAACATTTAAATTATAAAGTTAACTGCTTTTCCCCTCATTCTGAGCCTGTCTTACCAAGCTCAAAATAATGCCCTCTCATTGAACTCCAGCAGAAGTTATTGTTGAAATAGTTTCTTTTCTTTTACATTCAAAAGTGACTTTTGTGGCCATCCATATTCACATGTATTCAGGTTAAAGCCCAAGTAGAATGTAAACTTAAGAATTTATAAACGATTTACCCAGCACACACTAGAAATCAAGAGCTTTATAGGAGTTATTTGCTCAGCCATGCAGGTGTTTAGGTTTATTATGTTCTTTGGAAACTACATAGGTGAAATGACTCAGAGAATGCTCATACTATTTACTATAAAATAAATATTACTGTATATTTCTATACCACAAACCTTGACAGCCTATTTTTTCTTTCTTATCTCCAGATATCCCCCTCATGGATAATAGGCTGACCAGATACCATTTTAAATGGGATAGAAAACAATGGTATGGTCCCATTTTAAATGGTACATGTGGTCAGCCTACTGATGCCTTGAATTTAGCCCAATGAGACTAGGCTGACTATATGTACCATTTGAAATGGGACTGTACCATTTTTACTGTCCTGCTTAAAATGGTACATCTACATCGCTTCTCGGCCTTTTGGCTAAGATCAAGTGTAAAATGGTACATCTGGTCAGCTTACCTATGGGCTGCAGAGTTACTTACGTAGTCCAGTGAGGGTCCCCAAGTTTTCCTCTCCCCCCAAATTGGGAGTGTGCTGAACATGTCTGTCTGAGTTGCTATTGCGAATGTGACAATCTGGAAACCTTTTGCGATGATTTTAATATATGCCTATAAATTTATTGACCACTCTTCTTACAAAAGGTGGAGACATGTCTTGAGTATTATCAAGATTTAGTGATTGACTTCCAATGAATAAAATGTGGCAGTATAGATAGTTTTTCTATAAAAGACACTGTCATTTCCTCTTTGCTTTCTCTCTTTCAGGCAACTCATTTTAGGTCAGCTGCCATGTTGTGAGAACAATTCAGCAGCTCTAAGGAGAGGTTGGTATGATGAGGGACTGAAGCCCCCTGCCAATAGCCATGTGAGTGTGCCAACTTGGAAATGCATCCTCTGGCCCTGCTGACCTGCAGATGATGGCAGCCTTGGGCAACATCTTGAATGTATGAGATTCCCTCTGTTGGAACCACCAACTAAGCTCCAACCAAATTCCTGACCACAGAAACAAATGGTAAGGCAATCGTCTGTTGTTTTAACAGTGGCCCTGTTTTAGAATAACTTATTTACTACACAGTAATAAATAACAAAAACAATTTGAAGAGAAAGCATAATTTGAGTTGGCTTGTCAAAGACAAATAGGAGAATTTACCTATATTTTTTGCTAAAGAAGTTTTGGGAAAACATAGGTACAGGGCATATGTGAAGTCACAGAAAAGTCAGGAATAATTTTCTTTTTTTTAAGATTTATTTTATTGTTTTTGACAGAGAGATAAAGAGAGAGACAGAGAGAGAGAGAGAGAGAGAGAGAGAGAGAGAGAGAGAGAGAGAGAGAAGGGGGAGGCTCAGAGAAGTCTCCATAGCTGTCCGTCATCAGTCTTTGACTTGGTTTCATTCCACACAGGTGGACGGGCAGCACAGGGCAGGAACCAAGCAGCGGCCTCCCACATGGGAGGCACACCCTTGCAAGCAAGGGCTGAACCAGCAATCTCACACATTGCTTCTTTACCTATGAGTTACATAAACATGGGAAGCACACCCCAATTCAGCATATGGGTCTGCACGGGCCTGGGCTGGCACCTGATCTGGCACCTGATCCTCAGACCCTGGGGCTACAAAGTGAGTGCTTTACCAGTGAGCCATCCGGCTTCCCCTAATTTTCAAAAGATTCAAATGAGTTCAGTGAGAGCAGAGAGTGTGATAGACAGTGGAGAGTTGTGTGGATGGAGATTAAAGCTTGTGTAAGATTTTCTTCAAAGCTGAAAAGTTTAGACTTTTCCTTTAAGGCTGTGCAGAAGACTTACAGCTATAGCATGATGAGATCTGGACTGGAGAGTAGTAAATCTTGCACCACAGCCTGCCAGGTATGTAGTAAACAGACTGAAAATGATCCTGTCATGTGAAAGGTGATGAATTAGACCTGCTGTTCCAGTAGTAGACATAAAGAAGAATTATAATCCAAGATATTTCTGAAATTAAGTCAGTAGGATTTGAAGCCCGAGAGTCAAATTATATAGTTGAATCAAATAAAAGCAGTTAAATATTCTAGGCCAATATCAATATTATACAACATACCAGAGGCATATGTTAATTTATTTAAACAAAAATGTAAAAAGTTATGCAGAAATATGGGATGATAAAGATTGTATTATATTTAAACAATAATATTAAATTCTACATTTGCGTTACCACTCGATGAAGACATGGACAAGAGCTTTTGAGCACAATGCCTGCAGTCCTCTTCAGTCCTGTGAGACACCCTCTTACCTAGAAAGTGAGAGACAAGTGAGAAAGCGGGAACGCATTGTTCTTCTCTGAGATAACAGAAGTGTGACGGAGCGTGTTCAGCGAGCATTTGCTTCAGTTTCTGTCTGGAACACCGAGACTGTTCTGCTGAATATTTTGTTTGTATTTGTTCTTCCAGGAGTCTACCTTTCAAAAGCCTTACACAACAGAAACACGCTACTGCTCATGTCAGGAGTTCCCCATGGGGGATGGTGTGGGGATGGAGCAGGACCACCGAGGCCCCCGGGCCCCTCCTTCCCAGATCCCACAAGGTGCTAAGTCTCTAAGAGCCCAGCACACTCCCTCCTGAGGAGAGTGGGGTGGGGATGTGAGCGGGTTTGACAAATTCTCCCTTGGTGATTTTAATATTCTCTCACCTTCTAATACCTCACACTCCACTCCATCCTGACAAATGACTGTTGTAATGCAAATAGTTTAGCACAGCCCTTCTTTGCTGAAAAAATTATGCCGTTAGAATCTTCAGGAATTTATGATGTGAAAGAGGGGCTGAGCTGGAGAAGGTATCTCATGTACATCTGAATATATGCAGCACAGACTTGCGTTGGGCCTTAGCACTGTTTCGAACAGGGCTTATATTCCCCTAGGAATACATCATGTCCACAGGCAAGCACATGTTTCTGGTTGTCCTGGGAGACCGTGACTGAGGAGGCAGTGCAGAGCCGAATGACTAGGATTCCGAACATACTGACTTGTTCGGCTAAGTGAAACATATTAGTAATTGACTTACATGTTTGCATTTATAGACTCAGCCTAGTTGTCTTGGATGCCAGCTGGAGTTATGCTAATGTTTTCACTCATTCTACTGATGGTACTTGATAAGATTCTGCCTCATCCAGAGTCTTTCTTGGCACTGAGGGCTGCTGCTTTGAAAACACACACCTAAGATACTTTTACCTTATCAGAATACTTTTTTTTCTAATGTGAAGAAACTGATTTCTGCTACTTTTTGTATGTATTGCCCTTAGATAAACAAATGACATTTATGTCTCTTCAATATGGGTTGACAGAGAAAAAGTAGATACAATGAATCAGTTCACTTGTTTCTGTTTTGTTTCCTAGATGCACGTTGTCAGTGTCCCTTTTATGGTCATGAAGTTAAGTACTAATCAGTGATGCTTGCTTACTTTTTAAGATGTGAATCGTTTAGTCCATATTTTCTGTAAGGCAAAGAATGAGAAGTCTCAAGAATACACTTGTCTCACTCAGTAAAGATTTACTTTTTTTCTTTTTTAAGATTTATTTTAGTGTTTTAGACAGAGAGAGAGAGAGACAGAGACAGACAGACAGAGAGAAGGAGGAGGGCCCAGAGCAGTCTCCATAGTTGTATGTCATCAGTTTGCAACATAGTTTTTTCCACACAGGTGGGTGGGGGCTGCACAGGGTAGAAACCAGGCCAGGGACCTCCTGCATGGGAGCCATGCCTCCTCGAGTCAGGGGCCAAACTGGGGGCAAGAACTGAACTGGGGGCCTCCTGCATGGAAAGCACACCCCAGTTCCGCATATGGGTCCACACGGGCTGGGGCCGGGACTTGATCCTCCGTCCCTGGGGTTGCAAAGCCAGCGCTCAACTCGCTGAGCCATCCTGACTCCCCCAAGACTTTCTTTAAACAATGATGCCCAAAGCTCACACAGAAGTAAGTACCTTCTAGCAAATATATTGAAATACTTTGGAATTCAAAGAAGGGAGAAAGTTTGAAGGTGCTGGGTTAGTCAGAGAAGTTGGCTATGCTTTAGTAACAAACCAGCTGGCAAATCTCCATGTTCTAATGTTTAAAAACCTTCAGTGTGACAGGTCTCCAGGGCAGCTTGCTTTAACAGTGATCCAAGGTTCCATCTTGGCTCTGTTATCTCAACACTAGTTTTTCCCATTCATTGAGGCAGAGGATGAAAATCTGTGGAGTGTGCCTTGAGTCTTGTACTGCCTCAGCATGGAGATGACACACATGACTTCTGCTCACAGCTTTTTGGTAAATATAGTACACATATCTCTAGTGGGCCTGGATGAGAAAGAAGTACACAGCTATTCGGTGATGATGGCAGGTTTGTGTCATAATTGTCACATATCGTTATGCCTGAGATGAAGGCATAAAATAATATTTGTGGGATCAAAAACTTAGTTTTACTTCGTTAGTTTTGTTTTTGTGTTAATATTAGGGTGACCAGACGTCCCGCTTTTGGCAGGACAGTCCCAATTTTTAACAATTTGTCCTGCGTCCCACAGTGTTTTAAAAAAGTCCCGATTTTTGGAAAGAAGGCACGACAAGCTAGGGAACGAAAGCTAGGCGGAAGATAGACCAAATTTTTAATCAAGAACCCCCTCCCCCCCGGTCAATGGTGTCCTGCTTTACCAATGTTAAAATCTGGTCGCCTTAGTTAATATATGATGTTTTTAAAAGCATGTGTGGACTTATAAACACTACGACCTTTAATTTTTCTGAGTCCTCGCATCTGTTGGAAATCTGTATCCTTTTGACCTCTGGTTGCCATGCATCTAGGTAATCAATGTTTTTAAAATAGCATTTATGTCTGCACTGAAATACTGTATTTGTGATACTGTGTATAAAATATAGCAGAATACTTACTAGCAGTTTCAGATAACTTCATCCTAAAAAGGAAAAACATATTTTTATTTGGTAGAAAGAGGTAACTTTTTCAAAGTCACAAAAAGTAAGATTATTGAGATTGAAAGATTAAATAACTCATTCTTTAAAACAAAAAATTTGGGGAAGCTGGGATGGCTCAGTGGGTTAGGTGCTCGCTTTGCAGCCCCAGGGACCGGAGGTCGAGTCTCGGCCCTGTCCCGTGTGGACCCATATGCTGAGCTGGGGAGTGCCCCCAGTTTAGTTCTCACCAGGGTGAGACCCCAGCCCAGTTCCTGCCCTGCACAGCCCCAAGCCCACCTGTGGAGTGAAACTATGTGGAAAAACCGATGATGTGCAACTGTGGAGACTGTTCTGGGCCTTTCCCCTTCTCTCTGTATCTCTCTCTCTGTCAAAAACAATAAATAAATCTTAAAAAAAAAAAAGATTTATTTTATTGTTTGAGAGAAGGTGAGAGAGAGAGAGAGAGAGAGAGAGAGAGAGAGATAGGGGTGGTGGGGAGAGCCCAGAGCAGTCTCCATAATTGAACATCATTAATTGTGATATAGTTTCATTCCACACAAGTGGATGTGGGGCTATGTGAGGTGGGAACCAAGCTGGGGGCTTCCCGCATGGGAGAGGAGAACCTTTGCCTCCATCCGGACAGTTACCAGCTGTGCTGCAGTTCAGCATATGGGTTATGTATGGGCTGGACCAGGATTTGATCTCTGTACCTTGTGGTTGCAAGGCAAGCACTCAAGCTGTTGAGCTATCCTGACATTCCCTATAACTCATTTTTTATTTCCTCACTTAGGGATTAGTTTACTTACGTATTTTTCTAATTGATAATGATGTGCATATGTAAAAATATACGAATATAGAGGCGGATTAAAAAAAAGATACAAATACCTTATAATGCTATTACCCATAGATAATCATATGTATTAGGCAGAATGGTTTGACTGTTCTAGAACTCTCAAATGTAAGTAGACTTATCTTTCTTTATACGTATAAAATACATGGAAAGATTAAGAAACCAGGAATCAACTGAGATTTTAAGAAATTTGAGAATTTCCAAGTTTTAAATTTTATTATAAGATATGCTTAATTTTAGCCCAGTTAGTAAAATTTAAAGATATGTTGCTGGAGTACTTGTGGTATCATTGAAGTACATCCAGCTGTCTATAAGGAAGGACAGAAGAATTGCAACATCTTCTTATGGGATGTGAGATTAACACACATCCTGTTTCTTGGTCTTTGAGGTTGACATTTGATACAATTTCACAATACTTTCATATTATTTTTAAAGTAACCTTTGTATTTTGGATTAATTTTAGATTTACAGAAATGTTCCAAAGATAGAACAGAGTTTCTGTATACTCCTCATTCAGTGTTACCTAGTGTCGGCATCTTATAAAATCATGGTACAATGTTAATTACCAAGAAGTAATTAACATTGCTACAGTGGTAATAAGTAAACTACAGACTTTATTTGGATTTTACCCGTTTTTCCCACTTATGTCTTTCATGTAGATAATGTTCATTCTGTGAAAGTTACTTAGTCTTTCCTTGCCTTTCACAACCTTGAGACTTTTAAAGAGTTCTGGTTTGGCATTTTGTAAAATGTTTTTCATTTTGGGCTTGTCTACTGTTTTCTTAGGATTACACTAGAAATATGGATTTTTGCAATGACTGTTGCAAGGTGAGGTATTCTTGTCCCATTAGGTCAGAGGGGCACATGATCTTAACTTTGATCACTTGGTTAAAGCTGTGACTGTTAGACATCATGGGCATGTTTTTTTGTTTGTTTGTTTGTTTCTGTATTAGATAATAATTGCAATGAATACATAGGCTGGGCTGGAGCTGCCCCCATATGTTCTGTTGATGATTCACATTCAGCTCTCATGGGAAATGTCTATGGCCATAAGTTCTCTCCATGATTTTGGGAGTGTGCAACTGTTTCTTCTCAAAGCTATATGTGTTACTTCAATTTCCCTTTAAGGGGAAATAAAGGTGACCCATTCTGCACAGCTTGTGTAAATTGCTGTTCATCTCAGGGATCTCAAACTAGAAAGTGGGTGTAGAGAAGGGAACATGTGACACAGTTGGATGTACTTCACATTGGCAAATTCCACTGATGATACTGAATCAAACATTGAGACCTGGGCCAACAGGTCAAGTACTGTCCCAAGTAACTACTACTGTAAACAGCTGGTGTATATTAATAATCAGGCATTTAGATTGCCCCAAAGTTGAAAACTCTTTGGCATTTTCTATAACTAGTACTTGGCCTGCTAGTGATACATGATCTTGTAAGTAAAGTGAGAAGTAGGTAGTGATCCTATCTCAAATTAAGGGATGGCCACCCCATTGAGGGAAGCCACCTATGAAACTAATGTATAAGATACATAAGTCAATAAATTCCGGGAAAGCTGGGATGGCTCAGCAGGTTAAGCGCTCGCTTTGAAGCCCCCGGGGACCGAGGATCGAATCGCGGCCCCGGCCCTTGTGAATCCACATGCTGAATTGGGGTGTGCCCCCAGTTCAATTCTTGCTGGGACCTATGTGGGAGGCTCCTAGCCCAGTTCCTGCCCTGCGCAGCCCAGCACCCACCTGTGGAGTGAAACTACCCGTATATGGAAAACTAATGTCAACTATGGAGACTGCTCTGGGCCCTCCCCCTTCTCTCTGTCTCTGTCTGTCTCTGTTTCTTTCTTTTTTTTTTTTTTAAACAACATCTATGTTTTGATTCTTTTTTATTTATTTATTTATTTATTTTTATTGTTTGTTTGTTTGTTTTTTTGACAGAGAGAGAGATATACAGAGACAGAGACAGAGAGAGAACTGAACTGGGGGAGCTCCCAGTTCAGCATATGGTTCCGCATGGGCCGGGGCCGGGACTCGATCCCTGGTCCCCGGCGCTGCAAAGCGAGCGCTCAACCCACTGAGCCATCCCGGCTTCCCCTGTCTCTGTTTCTCTCTGTCAAAAATCAATAAAATAAATCTTAAATAAGTAAATAAATAAATAAATAAATTCCATGCTTTATGCATACATTCTTAAATTAGCAATGCCTTAGAATTTATCCTATCCTTCCACCCAATGAGAAAATGCTGGAAAAATTACTTTACTCTTTTCTCTTACCATTTTTTTCCATATAAGGAAGTTGATTTTGGTTTAATATTTGTACATTCTCTACAGCTCAGCTCACCTATTGTCACAAAGACAGCTACAAAAATGGTATTATTTGTAGATGACAATTATCCTTCCTTTGACTTTTAATTTAGAAAATTTTATACTTTTGCTATGAGTATAAATAATAGTTGATTTTATAAGAAATTATTTTAAGCAATAGCTATTATCTTTTTTAGGCGTTTTTAAAAATACTTACAAAGGAATAATTACCTTTTGTTTCTGGAATTGAAGGTTTAAACTGCTATAATGGAAGCCTGGTTTGACTGGGTTTTCAATAATTTGTGGTTCGGTTACTAAATGGTGTTCTTGTTACTTCTGGCCTGGATCTTGTCTTCCTGGAGTGTCTGGCAGTATCTTCACTGCCACATGGTGTTGCTGTGAAAACAGGAGATCAGATGCTGTTGTTATTTTCTACACCAAAGATGTATCTTCTGGGGAAGCTGGGATGGCTCAGTGGGTTAAGCGCTCACTTTGCAGCGCCAGGGTCTGAGGATCGAATCCCCACCCCGGCCCGTGTGGACCCATGTGCTGAACTGGGGAGTTCCCCCAGTTCAGTTCTCTCTCTGTCTCTGTCTCTGTCTCTGTCTCTCTCTCTCTCTCTCTCTTTCTGTGTCAAAAAAAATTTCTTAAGGTGTCTCTTCTGACCAGATGGTAGCTTCTCAGAGTGCTGGGAAAAACAAAGTCCCTGAGTCCAGGGTTAGTCTCAGTTACATTAGTCCCAAGTCTCTGCCGCTCTGGCCTCCCCATGTTACAGCATTTTATTGTATTGTTACAGCCACAATAATTAATACAAAAGCATGTTACATGCTGTATATGCTGAGTCAGATACATGTTGTGCCTACAACCAGCCCTCCCCATGAGAATTCTGGCCCTTCTGCTGAGCCTAAGTTACCAGTTCAAACATCAAAATTCTTCATCAATAGTACTTCAGTGACAAGATAATAATGTTGAGCATCAGAATAAAAAGCAGCTGGGGTCTTAAATTCGGTGTAAATTTGAACTGATCTTTCTCTTATAGATAGACTTTGAGTTTCACATTTGAAGAGATGAGTTGTTGGGGGTGATTTTCATCACATTCTAAACTTTATCTGTTACCCCATAATATTAATTTAGACTCTTGGTTCTATTTATTTCATTTTCTAAATTATGGTCATCTCCCCATATCTGCAGTTTTACTTTCTGGAATTTCAGTTACTTGTGGTCAACCAGGGTCAGAAAATATTAAATGGAAAATTCCAGAAATAAGCAATTCATAAGTTTTAAATTGTATTTTGTAAGTTTTAAGTTGTATGTGTTCTGAGTTGTGTGATGGAATCTTGAGATGTTTTATCACCTCTGCCTGGGATGTGAACCATCCCTTTATGCAGTGTTATCACACTGTTAATGCTTCCCAACTCTTAGGCCTTCATTAGCCATCTTGGTTATTAGATCCTCTATTGCGGGATGGCAGTGCTTATGTTTGAGTCACCTTTATTTTACTTCATAATAGCCCCCAAATGCAAGAATAGTGATTCTGGTAGTTGAGGTATGCAAAGATGAAAGTTCTCAACTTAATTTGGAAAGAAAATAATTGCACACTGAGGTTGCTAGCAAATATTCTACATGTGAAAATGCATAATTTATCAATTAAGCTTTGTCATAGATATGCATATATGGGAAAAAACATAATATGTATAGAATTTGGTACTTTCTACAGTTTCAGGAATCTACTAGGGGTCTTGGAACATATCACCTGTGGATAAGACTGGGCTACTGCATTTTTCTTTATGACTTCTCTTTATTTTGCTATACTTTATAACTATGGGATCTCCATAGTTATTAGACTATAGATTAACCAAAACTTTCTTCCATTTTTATTATTACCCATAGACATTATACTTATCAAGTGCAGTTTAAAACACTGTGAGCAAAAATATCTTACTATAACAGACTAAAGTACAAAGATAAAAAATAGAGGTGTTCTGAAGCATTGTCTCAAATTTGTGACTTAAGGAAAAATAAGAAACGAGATTGTGGGGGAGGGGCAGGAGAGCCTGCCTACTCTTAAATGGGACTGTCAAGTGTTTAAAGGCACAGCTCAAGGAAGATGAGAGGCAGATAATGGCCTCTGTGGCCTATGGCTTCTAACAGGGCATGTAACAACAATGACAGTTATGTTGGAGGGTTTCAGAAGATGTTTTCTACCTGGCTCCAAGTTTCAGTGTGACCAGCAAGTGAAAACCAGCCTAGGGAGAGGAAAGAATGCCAGAGACACTTCCAGTTAGAGTTTAAATGAGGACGGAAGTGAGGACAGTGCGGAAGCAATGAGACATAAAATATAAAGCTACACTCTGCCTTTTAAAGTGTGGTTCTATGCAGGGATAAAGATAGTTGCTTAGGTGTGTTGGTTGGACAGTCACAAGTTGTTTAACAGTTCTCATTACTTATATACTTGATGTTTGATAGATGGACCCTGAAATATTTGGGCCATTTCATCTTCTTAATCTAAGTTTTTGGAGAGAGTTTCTTCTGTATTTTAGATATCATTAATAACAGAGAAAGAGTAATCATGGCAGTGGTACTATTCAATGTAATGAATGATGGGAATAGTTAAGAAGAGAGTGTGCAGATAGAGGTTCTTACAATTGACTTTTATTTTAGCAGAAACCTTCAGTAATAGCTGGATTTGACTCCTTCCACACATGCAAAAGTAAGGAATAGCAGCCAGATCACTGTGGTTTCAACAGAGAAGTATTGTTCCCAGGAGTGAATAAGTGAACTCAAAACAGGAAGGAAGGAGTGGAGATGGCAGTTTTTCTTTAGTAGGGGGCTTGAGAAATTGTCAGATTATTTAAAAATTATAAAAAAATATTAGCAATCTTTGCAATACATCATATAAGAATAATTATGAATTATGAAACTGAGTGTTCTTTAAACAAATTCTCCTAGTATCCCACTGCCATCTCAAAAAGACGTAGGCCATATTTCCTAAAAGCAGAAAGGATCATGAAGCTGAATATTGGGATTTAAAAACAAAATTCTGGGAACATAACAAAAAACTTTAGAGAACCCACTAAATACTCTAAAAATAGTCTCCGTTAAAGGAACTGACCTGTTACAATGCTTGTAAATGTTTATGCTCAGAGAACTAAGTGGCTTTGCTAAGCCTTTTTCTGAAAATGATAGGTCTGACATCATGAAGAGTATGTGTTATAAAAACATTGGGGGCAAAGAATCAAAACATTTAGACAGATAACATCTTGAGACAGTCTGATCATGAGTGTGTTCAATAACCACAGAGAGGCGGAAGAATGGAATGGGGTCAAAGGCGTCTCCCTCAGCGTCATGAAGCAGTTGACGATGGCCAAACTTGGAAAGTCAGATGGAAAAAAAGGGGGCAGGTGGCTAGAATAAGGAAGATCAGACGATGTCTTTGACTATCATTTCTGGTGAGAGCATTGGAAAAATCTGCTCATCTGAATTCTAGACAGTGTGGTAAGGAAGGTTTTGTGCCCAGTGACTTTATCTAAAGACAGAGAAGAAGCTCCAATGAAATCTTTGCTAAATTGTCTGTGTATCAGTATGCTCACGAGACTGGAGAGCAGATTTCTTTTCAATTAGCGATAATTGTGCCTCAGATAAACCTTATTGGCTATGATACTGCAACTGTGCAAAGCTAGAGTAGATCTCTTTTAACAGGTGTGAAGCTAAAATGTATTATGGACAATTTGTTAGAGTTACAACTCAATCACCTCAAAAAATCTTTGAAATATTTGCATATACCATATAATCTTTTCTACATATAACCTTTCCTACTCTAGTGACTGGCTGGATGATTCATTTTCAGGTTAATATTGAAGCTAGATTGAAGAAGAGTTGGTCACTGCTTGGCACAGGCTTAAATACTGAAAAAATTGGATTTGAATCTCAGCAGTCATGTGCTAGCTGGGGAGTCCTGGACTAGTCACTTAGCTTCATGAAGCCTCAGGTTTTCAGCTGTCAGATGAAGACAAGAAGGGATTGGGTATAGAGCCTAAGAGAAAAACAAGCACCAGGAATAACACCAGATCTTTGGCTTGAGCAATTGGAGAAATGTAGTTGCCATTGATAGATATAGGTAGGGTTTGTTGGGAGAGGATAAGGGGGGGAGTGGTTGGCCATATTAGATATAAGGTGCCTTTCAGGCATCCAAGTGAAGACACTGAGTAGGAAGTTGGATATAAAAGTCTTAAAAGAGATTTGGAGGGAGATAACTGTTTGGTAGTTGACATCATGTGGGTAGTATTCAAAGCCATCACTAAGGGATAGGCACACCAGATGTACCATTTTAAACAAGACAGAAAATAACTAAACAAAAGCAGTACTGTCCCATTTTAAATGGCACATCTGGTCAGCCTACTAAGGGAGTGAGTGTAGACAAAGAGGCGTGGTGAGGCTAAGAGGTGGGAGAGAAGAAATCAAGGGAGTTGATGTTCTGGAAGCCAAGAGAAAGTAAATACTTCAAGGAGTGGAGTTACCACTTGTATTAAATGGGGCAGTTAAGTAATATAAGTACCCATCATGTAAACAAAGTAAAGGATAAAAATTATGATTATAAGTAACACAAGGACTGAGAAATGACAAGTGGATTCAACTACTGGATTATTGGCAATCTTGAGTAGGGCAGTTTTTAGGGGAGTGCTGGGGATACAATTTGTAGTGGATTTAAGACAGAATGAGAGGTGAGAAAAGAGAAATTGAAGATGATGAATGCAGATGTTTTTAGGGGTTTGCTGCAAAGTGGAGCAAAGAAATAGGTCTATAGCTGTCAGAAAAAGTGGGGATCAAAATACTTTATTTTAGGCAGTGAAAAATAACAGTGTTGGTGTGCAGATGTAAAAGATCCAGAGATCAGTAGGAAAGAAAGCCTTGGCGCTAGAGGACAGAGATAGCAAACACATGCTGGGCATAGTCTCTGGGCAGCCACAGGAGAGGGGATCTCTTAAAGTTTACCTCTGCCAGGGGTACATTTCTAGATGGTATCTGGAGAGAATGGAGGATGTGTGGGCAGGAAGCTGAAAGTGAGTCTTGGAAGGATCTGTTAGAAGTTTGGGGAAAGCGGAAGAGTTATGAAATAGTCATCTAGGAGAGCAGGAGAAAGAATATATTGTCAAGGCAGAGCCACTCTGATGGCTACTCCAGGTGGCGTAATTCACCTCTCTGAGTGTTAATTTTCTTATTTGTGGAACAGGGCTTGTAATAATAATATATATCAATAGTATGTTTCTAGTAATTAAATGAGCTAATTTAGAGTGGAGTCTGGCATAGTAAGGACTCAGTAAATATTACCTAATGTTAAATTTTAATTCATGCATACATATCTCACACCATTTCCTATTTATAGAATCAATAGCTGAGAAAAAATAAAAATGATTTAAACAGCTTATAAAGGTATTTTGAATATGCTGTATATTAGGAAATATGCTGATTTAAGTGATCTTAAAAGTTCTTTAAGGAGACTAATATATTTATGCAAGATTACTGGCTCTTTGGCTTCAGTTTCAAGCATAGTTCTCTAATTTGCTGAAAATGATAATGATGTCTGGCCATGTACCATAAATGGCCAGTTTGTAACATTAAACTGATGGCTAGGAAAACCATTCTGAACATATGGTCAGAGCATCTGATGTTCTGATTTTCCCTGCCATGTGAAGGTGTACTTATTATGCTCAAAAGAAAGTGCTAGGAGTAGCTTATCTGGTAAAGTGATTTGGTTTAAAACATTTGCTCTCTGTGAAGAAATCTCTGCGTAGCTCTCCTTAAAACTTGTTTGATTATTTGTATATATCTATTTTGTGAAGGGACATAGGACTTGTTTTTTCAAGAAAAAAGTCATTAATTTTAGTCATCACGATGTGACTGTGTCTCTGTTAAGCCTAAGCGTAGTCCTTATCGGTCAGCACTGAACTGGTTTCCCTGTCACGCCTAATTCCAAAATAAAGAAGAGAATATAAGAACAAAGACCCAGAGAATCAGTTAGGCCACAATCCTGGGGGTAAAAGGAGTTTTCTCTGACAGGTCTATGTTTTTATGGAAAGGAGGCACAGGATTCAATGCCTGCTTTCTGAAAAGGCAAATGACGAGGCTCTTGGTGCCCTGCCCAGCATTCAGAGTCTGGTATCACATGACAGCATAGCAGCCTCAAACCTCCAGGGTACCCCAGGAGCCAGGCTGAGCTCTTCTTGTTGGCTGAACAGGTGTTGGAGAGGGTTGGTGTCATGGGTATCACCACTGGCAGGAGAAAAAACGCAGGAGGAAATGATAACTAGGCAGACATTTCCAAGGAACTGAAAATCATCAAAGTGCTCTCAAGCTTTGTTTCTTAAGTGCAATGTCACCTGGTGTTAGCATAATTTTTATTGTACAAAAAATAGAACTTCACATTGTTACATACATTATGTAACCATGAGATGCAGGGGGTATTATCATCACTATTTTATATATGTGAAAAATGACACACAGGTTAATTTTACAAAGATCTAGCTGCTCTAGGATTTGATTGTATTCTTACTGAGGTATAGTTAACATATAGTAAAAAAAAATTAAGTCTTAAGTGTACAGACTTGTAACCCTCTCTCTACAAATATAACTTTTTAACATTTTAACAACCATCAAAATCAAGAGAGGGAAAATCTCCATCACCTTAGAAGCAATAAAAACTGAGTTCATTTGCCACAGATAGCTCATATGTAATGAAAGGAAACACATATTTTAGTCATTATTTTAAGTTTAAAGACAGTTACTTTTGTTGTCAACTTTCACTGTATTATACATTAACAGAGTTCATACAATAAACTTTGCAAGCCAAATTAATAGCACAGATGGAGAAAGTGATCAAGTATGACAGTCTCTGGTTCTCATCCCCTTAGCTCTTAAGTAGTTTATGGAATATTTGGAAAAAGTTGAAGTAGAATGAGATGTTAGATAGACAGGGGATGAAAAGTTATTAAAGCTGTTCAATGAGTTGATTTTTTTTCAGGTAATTTTTCTTCAGTCAAAAGATTTCAAGAAAGCCAATTTGATGGATATGAGTGGTTGTTAAATTGTACCTTTGTATGATATGACCAGAAATTTGAGCAGAGTGAACTTTAAACAACAAAGAGAAATGAAAAGTACTAATTTGTTCAAGGAAAAGCAAGAATTCAGGCTCAAAATGGGAGTGTGGATAGACCAAATGCTAATAGAAAGCCAATTTTTTATTTTTATTTTTTGTATTTCTTGAATGTTTTGACTCCAGTTGTACCAATAGATTTTGGAGAATTTCATAGCTTTCCAGAGGAGGAAAGTCAATTTTAGAGATGAGTCAACAGGTATGAGTGTCAGTTATCTTTAAGTTCTTGCAGATGTAGTTCTTGACTTAAATTGAGAAGTTGTCTGAATTATCAAGTATCCATCCTTCAAGAGAATACATTGAATTCCTAGAATTTTTAATTTTTTAAATGAGTGTATCAATCTTAGCATATACTTATGCTTTTGGAACATGTAATGAAACTATAGACAAAAGTCCAGATGGCTTAGGTACTCTCTGTCATGAAATTTCCAAAATCAGAGTAAAAACTAATATGACTGATATAAACCCGAAGTTATAAATGAGTAGGACTCATTGAATAGGACTCATTTTTTTCTACTTCCCCAATCTGCCTCTAGGTCTCAAAAATATTTTAGAGTGTTAATATTTTTATTAAACTTCATAAATATAAACTACAGATGGTAACAGTATTGGTTTTAATGTTTGTATGTACATACATTTAATGAAACTTGTAGAGCTGCTTTTGCTTTATTTGTAATCAATGAAAATATCTATAAGGCTCTCCTTTCAAAAATTTTTTGATGGTGTAGCTTGCTGTAGGAAACAGATCTTATCTCCAATAAGTAACTGAGTTTTCTTTGACAAATTTGCTTTATAAACTCAGTACAATGGCAGTCAGCAAACATAATGCAGGTTCTTGTTGGTAGCCAGCAGTGTATGCTGTTCTCGTTAAAAAATGCCCCCCTTGGGGAAGCCGGGATGGCTCAGTGGGTTGAGCGCTCACTTTGCAGCCCTGGGGGCCAGGGATCGAATCCCGGCCCCGGCCTGTGCGGACCCATATGCTGGGCTGGGGAGTTCCTCCAGTTCAGTTCTCTCTCTGTCTCTGTCTCTCTCTCTCTCCCTCCCTGTCAAAAACAATAAAAAAAAAATGCCCCTGTTCTCATTAAAAAAGAGCTTCTAGGAGGGTTCCACATCTGAGCAACCTTCCAATCCCTATAACAACATGTGTACGTGAACCATGAGTATAATGCTTGGGGCTGGGGAAAATATCCTGTGTCCTGAGCTTGAGTCTTCATTTTGAGTAGCACAATGGCTATGGAAAATTGGAACAAAGCTGGGGCAGGAAGCTGAGGAAAGACTCACTTCAGCACCTCTTGCAGGTGAGTGAACAGAGGGAAAGAATTCTCTAAGCGTACAACAAATAAAGCACAGCTCCATCTCCAGGGAATGATGATCACCGATGAGTTGGGAGGTAAACTCAAATCATCATTACACTCCGACAGAATGGAATAGCTGCTTCTGAAACAGTTTGTTTGTTTTATTTATTTTCTGTTCTTGAAGACTCACAACCCACTATATATTATATTTACTACAGTAACATCACATTTCTCTAAATATATGTTGACCATCATTTCTATTTAGATTTTTTAATTTTTAAAGGCAATTTTAGATAAGCCCTAGGATAAATAAGTTGGTCACTATTGAGTCTTTAAAAGATTTACTTCATTTCCTTGAGCTATTGACTTAATCCTGCATTCAATCCATAAATGTTTACTGAAGGACTTACTATGTGCTGGAACCTATGGCATGTGCTAAAAGTGCAATGATAAGCCAAGGAAGTTTTATCCTTTCAGTGACAGACTTTAAAATCTGGTGGGATTGTGTATAACCTACACTCTGAGAAACGCTGCTCATTCCGGGGCTGCTTCTGGGTCATCAGTAGTAGTGACTGGGATCCGAGGGCAGGGGCCTAATGTGCCCGGCTCACCTATTCTCCAGCTTCAATTTGTTGCCCTTTCTCTGTTTTACCCATCAAGCTGTCTTAGAGATTTCAGTTGCATAAAAGACCCTGACGCTAAACCAGCTTAAAATTCACAATCTAGTTAGTCCAACTGTTCTCAACAAGTCATCCTTTCCCCGTCTCTTTAATTTCTCACTTACTTGCTCAGTAAACATTGGACATTAAGATTTATACTGAATATTACAGAGGATTATAAGACGTTGCACTGAAGAAGTTTTTTTTTAATTAAAGATTTAATTTATTTTATGAGAGAAGGTGAGAGAGAGAGAGAGAAAGAGAGAGAAAGGGGAAAGTCCTAGAGCAGTCTCCATAGTTGCACATCATTAGTTGTAACATGGTTTCATTCCACACAGGTGGATGTGGGGCCACGTGAAGTGGGAACCAAACCCAGGGTCACTCTCATGGGAGGCAGGAACCTTCACCAATGTCAGCTACCAGTTATGCTGCAGTTCAGCATATGGGTTTGCTGGTCTGGGGCCAGGATTCAATCCCTGGGAGCTATACTAATGTCCCAAGAAGTTTTTTGTTTTCAAGATTTATTTTTATTGTTTTTGACAGAGACAGAGAGAGAGAGAGAGAGAGAGAGATACAGAGACAGAGACAGAGAGAAGGGAGAGGGCCCAGAAGAGTCTCCATGGTTGCAAATTATTGGTTTTTCCACATAGTGTTATTCCACAGGAAGGTGAGGGGCTGCACAGGGCAGGAACTGGGCTGGGGTCTTACCCCAGTGAGAACCAAACTGGGGGCACTCCCCAGTTCAGCACATGGGTCCGCACGTGCCGGGGCCGTGATTTGATCCTTGGTCCCCAGGGCTGCAAAGTGAGCGCTTAACCCACTGAGCCATCCTGGCTCCCCGCCCCCCAAAGTTTTTAATCTAGTAATATTTTATACTGGTTTCAACTGTTTTAAGATTAGGGCTACTGGGATAACCTCTCTGTCAGGTTACAGCTATTCTGTGAAGCCTCTTCTAAATGCCTGTGCTTCTGAGGTTCAAGAGTAGACTCAGGCTTGTGGAGAGACATCTGGGAGCTTTTGATTGCTATGCACACAGGAGGCTATAGACTGCTTCTTACCTTGCCAAGCAGTGCTACTTAACCTGTGTTGTGTAGGACCACATATCCACACACAACACATGCTGGTGACTTACAAAGATTTTTGCCATCAAGATGAAAAAGAACGAAAATGAGCTGCCATAGATAAGCAATTAAAAAAAATTAATCACAGCTTCAGCCCTTACTTATGATTGATTCCAGCAGGTCGTTCATTGTGTCAGCAGGCAGCCAGGCTGAGAACTGGTGCCTCTTCATTAGCTCACATGGCACTTTATTTATTGCTATTGGCTGCTGAGTAAATGTTGTGGAACTGAACTGGATAGGAACAGAGGTCCTCCCCGTGCAGACCACTGAGCTGTGGATAGAGGTGCCTGGAGTCGAGGATTGGGAGATTGTTGACCCTCTACAGAGAGCTTGATTTGGGGCTATGCATACAGTTCCTTTATCCTCAGGTAAGGCTGACCTTACTGATAGAAAGCCTGGTTCATTTGAATGATTAATTTGAGAGCATCCTGCTAGGAACCATCTCTCGCCAAGTTCTGTTCTAGTTTTGAGAGTAAGTGGTTACTTTCTTTTTCTAATGGTTAAAGCAGTTTGTCTGAAAACATGCCTATTTAAATATGAGTTCCTCAGTTCCATGTTCTTGCAAGGTGTTACTTATGTTATCATCATACATTTGAATCTTGTGAATATTATTGAATTCATCTGATGGACTTTAGTCCATTGACAGATATTTAAGTAACTGGGACTGATTGAAAGAGAGGTAGAAATATAGTTTCTGAGCAAAAGCATGAAAGATTTATTATGATCTTGTAAAAGACAGCCTTGTTCTTTCAGGAGGCTCACATGGGATTAAGGGAACTCAAAAACAAAACAAAACAAAACAAAACAAAACAAAACAAAAACCAAACAAAAACACAACCAAAAACCAAGAACCCCAAACCCTAAACAATTTCATCCTTGGTTTGTCTCTGACAATTTCTAACTTTTGGTGTTAAAATTCCCAGCTGCAAGAGACTGGGCATTGAAGTTGAAAGCTATTTGGTAAAGATGATAAAAGCTTTCTTATACCTGTATTTAGATATGCTTCCTATTAGTTTTTAGGTGTGGCCCTGTACTATATCTATACTGAAGGGAAAGGAAATAAACTTTCGTCCTCAGAGAATAAAGGAATTTCTTCCATGACCAAAAATTACTCATTTGTCTAAATTTGATGTTTGTAGAAGGACATATATGCCATGATTTAATAAATTTTAGTTAATCAAACACAAAAAGAAAATATTTTAAAATCCAAAGTAAAATACGTGGAAGCCTATATTAGGTTTTGGATTTGAAGTGTTGAGGAACTCTAGAATTTTAAAACTAGAAAGTTTGATTAATTTATTCCTAGGTTTTAAAAGATTTATTTCATGGTTTGAAAGAAAGAGAGAGAGTAAGAGAGAGAGAGAGAGAGAGAGAGAGAGAGAGAGAGAGAGAGAGAGAAAGAACCAGAGGGGGTGGGGTGGGGAAGGGCCCAGAGCTGTTTCCGTAGTTTGTACATCAGCTGTGACGTGGTTTCATTTCACACAGGTGGATGTGAGGCTGCACAAGGTGGGAATGGAACTGGGGCCTCCCATGTGGGAGGTAAGAACTTTTGCTGCTCTCCTGGCACTTACAGTTGCTCTACATTTCAGAATATGGGTTTGCATGGACTGAGGACAGTATTTGATCCCTGGACCTCATGGTCACAAGGCAAGTGCTCAACCTGCTGAGCAATCCTGCATCCCATATTTCTATTTTTAATATTTTAGAAAACATAAAATACATAGGAATCTTTGGTATGCCCTAAAATTACTTTAAGTATTACAAAACTTATTTTGGCATGTTTATCCAATTAATGAGATCTGATAAATCGCTGGCTTATAATTAGAGTGATGTAGTACAGAAGATATTTTTTTCAGAGATGTGACACATAGTTGACTTATTACATAACTTCTGTTTACCATTGTGTTCTCCTTATCTACTTAGAGACCTCAGTAAGTAAAAATAGATGAACTATTACAGTTTTAATTGAAATGCAAAGAGCTCTGTACATCCATCCGAAAATGGAATGTGACAGGGCAGATACCTGACAATGATGGGTGGTTTAGGTACTCTAAATGCTTCTAAAGGGATTAATTACTCTAATTACCATGTCAGATTTTATTCTTGAAAATCTGTCATCAAAAGCTAGATTTCATCAAAATTGTATGAATATTTTTGATACACATGGAAAGTCAGCAAACTCCAATTCCTCCCTGTTACTAATAAAGTGCGGATTCTTTTGTCTTTTATTCAAAGTTCCTCATAATTTGGCTTCTACTTTCTTTTCCAATATGACAGCCTAGTAAAATTTAACCCATACCTTCTATTCTAGTTAGACTGGTCCAGCAAACATGACTTGCTTGTCCTTCCACCATTACTCTACTGAAACTGACTGTAGTACTATTTTAGTCATCTCTGACCATTCATGTCCTAGCCACAGTCAAGTTCCCTCTGAATTCCTCCCTTATGTTTGACATTCCCTTTGCCTGCTCTGTTCTTTCTACTCTATTTCCAAGTTCTTATGATATTACCCCTGTTACTCATGTGGAACCTAATAATTTTAGGCAACATTTCCTGAGTGCTTACGAGGTACTAAACATTGTACAAAGAGTGCTTTCTTGTTTAATCCTAAAACTTCCTGGAAAAGGTTCTATTTTTATCCTCATTTTGCAGATGAGGAAACATCTCAGAGAGTTTACATAAAAGTCACCTGCTAAAATTGGTGAAACCTGGATTCAAATGTATATTCTTACCTACTAAATAATATACTTATACTAGTAATTGATCTTTCATTCATTTTTATTCCCCCTGGGATTGCAAAATCTTTTGAAGTGTTGTAATGTTTTCAAAATCTCTGGCACTGCCCCTGTCCTGCAAATTGTTTCTAGCATAAACTTTGAACATGTAGAGTAAACCTTAAGCAGAAGTCTGTTCAGTGCAAAGTATCTTTACATCATTGTAGGCCAATGAATGTTGGTTGGGAAAAAAAGAAATTGTTTCCATGGAGAAGTAGGAGACAGCACCAGGGGAAGAAACATCCTCCTAGTGTGCAATACCTCAAGTATGTGTCTCAGTTCTCATGGCAGTGATTTGATTTGATCACTTTAGTGTTGGGATGGGAAAGGGCTCCGTGTATGGGCAAAGCTGAAGGAGATGAGAGAAGAAATGAGCATTAAAAGTGTCTGTACAATGGGAAGCCGGGATGGCTCAGTGGGTTGGGCGCTTGCTTTGTAGCGCCGGCGACCGGGGGTTGAGTCCCGGCCCCCGCCCATGTGGATCCATGTGCTGGACTGGGGAGCTCCCCCAGTTCAGTTCTCTCTCTGTCCCTGTATCTCTCTCTCTGTCAAAAACAATAAAATAAATAAATAAATTTAAAAAGAAATGAAAACACTCATGATGAATCAAGTCATCTGAAAAAAAAAAGTGTCTGTACAAGTTCACTCTGGTTTCTCATAAAAATAAAATAAATGTCTTAGTTTTTTTCCTAGGAGAAAAAGAAAAAAATGAATAAATATAATCTAAAACCATAGCATTGTCTCTGTGCCAAAGAAACGGAAAATGGGGACTAGGTCTGTGTGTGCTAACTCTGTTCCACGTCCATGGCCAAATCAAACCTCAATACCGTGGCTGCCATCCCTTTAAAACCTCTTACTAGTCATCATCATTGTAGAGCAAATATTGCATATCTGAAAGTTAGGATGGCTGTATCTATGGTATCACAGATATAGTCTGTAAAACCACAGTCAGCATTTCATCACACATGAGTAATCTTATCTTATTTTCCCAGAGGACAGTGCAGCCTCCTGATTCTCAGGGTAACTACCAACAAGAAGGTGTAACCAAGAGCACATTAGCATTTTCTTGGCAGATAAAAAAATTCTGCTCTATTTCCAAATTAAATGACTATATTGGGTTATTTAGTGCAGGGCAAGGAGGTCAGAAATTTGGAAACGGGGAGAAAAATCAGGTCCTAAAAGGTCATTCATGCGTATACCAACATGCTTAATTTCTTGATTTCAGCTCTGGAGTTAAAAGACTTAAAGATTCTCATATTTGGATGTGTTTAAAATGCTCTCCAGCTAGTAATATATTCTATTTGTGGGGGCATCATTAATTATCATGCACTACTCTACTCAAATGTCAGAGATTCTTGTTGAATTACTTCTAGGTTGTAGACATCATCATCAATAATTACAGAAGTTAAAACTAGCCTATCGTCTGGCTGGATATGACTTACGTTGGTAAACCCATAGTAGTGAAGGAAATCACATAGTGTGAGAACCCGGGTGGAAGCCTCCCTTGCATGCAAGGGGTGTGCTTAAGCTTAGAACTTTATCTCTGGTTCCTGTCTTAAGCCTCTGCATTTTCACCATCAGAGGAAATTGAGATTGTTAGTCTTCTGCTAGGATGACAAGAAACCTCCTCACTGAAGACAACCGGGGAAATCCTTCCTTGATTATGAGAGTGTGCTTTTCCTTGGAAGGATGTTATAATAAAGCAAAAATCCAGAAATCACAAATAAAAGGAAATTTGGTGTGTGCAATTGTTCAAATGTTTCCTGTTTAAAATATTTATTTATTTATTTATTTATTTATTTACTTTTTGTTTTGAGAGAAGGTGAGAGAGAGAAGTGGGGATGACCCAGAGCAGTCTCCGTAGTTGTACATCATTAGTTGTGACGTGGTTTCATTCCACACAGGTAAATGTGGGACCATACAGGGTGAGAATCAAACTGGGGGTCTCTTGCATGGGAGGCAAGCACCTTCAATGCCTTGGCATACCTGTGTTACCAGTTGTGCCACAGTTCAGCACATGGGTTCGCACGGGCTAGTGGCAGGGAAGCAAACCGTGGACCTCGTGAGCTATACCGGCATTCCCAAATGTCTCCTCTTTTAAATATTTCCTTAGATATCTATTCAAATTGCTTTTTAAAAAGGTGTATCTACTGATATTCAATGACTTATATTTTTATTTGCACTGAATACATCACATTCACTAGGACTAGAAGTTGTGGGCTATTATGACCAGCTATTTCTTAATAGTTGTAGAAACATGATTTTTCAGATTATCAATACATTTTTGATTCTTTGAACTTGAGCAAATACATGAGAATTAAATTCATTATTTTTGTGGTTACTCTTGCTTTTGACAATTTTTTCCAGGAGTTTTTGCAAACTATATTTAGAACAGTTAAAATTTGCATGTCCTACCTGTGAAGTTTCATCCCAGGATAATTCAACAAAAGTATGTGACTGTTAAAGGGCTGTGACAGATAGGTAAATTTTCCTTGTTAGTTTTGGTGTGAGTGACTTTGCCATATTTGCTAAGGAAAAAATATAAAGGACCTTGAGTTTTCCCCTCATTTGATATAGAAAAAAAGGAAATGTTAAAAAAAAGAAAATTAAAGGGAATACTTATCCAAACTGCCTTTTACTGAGTAAGCGCCAATCTTTCAGGGTTTCTAAGCAGTTAGCTAAAGTCATGATCCTCAGATATCCTGCATGTAAGGCTTGGTGGCACCTGCTCACTTAAAAGCTAAAGAAAGTCAGGTGACCCAGAAAGTAAACTAGCAGGAGAGCCCTGTTTTTAGACTTCATCTGCTGCTTCTTTCTGCTAGACTATGCTGTTGCTTCTTTACCTATGAGTTACGTAAACATAATCTTAGATCATTGTCAGAGATTCTGAATGTCTACCTTTCCTTCAACTGAGGTAATCCTTGAGAAAAATATTAATCAAAATGAGATAGAATTTGTGAAAGAATAGTAATCAACATATATATGGTGTATGGTAGAAAGATATTGATTACTTTATAGAACAGATTGATTATAGCAGAGTTGGCTCTAAAATATATTTCTATGAAGCAATCTAGTAGAATTTCCCTACTGACTTCTGTTTTTAAATCAAAGAAATATTTTCACTTATAATATCCCTTGAAGTGTGATGTGATCAGTGGTGACCACACAATGTAACACATAGGCAAAGTACTATAGAAGTGTACACCTGTAACCTATGTAATTTTTACTAACCAATGTTATCTCAATAAATTAAAAAAAAAATATGTTACCTAAGTGAAAAAAATTTGAGTGTCTGGTATCATACTAGTGACACAGTGGCTGATGTGACCTTTGTCACTAGAGCACTAGTGGAAGTTTTTATCGGTGGGATATTGTAATTCCAGTTTGAGGCTTATTTTGTTTCTGTAGTATGTTCCAGTATCTCATTTCAATCCTCAATAGTTTCTCTGTTTCTCCTTCCCTTCTCCTTTTGGTTCTATTATGTCTCAGAAATAGTCAAAGCTTATAAGCTTTTCTTCCTACAGTAAGAGTAAGTGATAAATAGATTCAAAGCAAACTCAGACTTCACAAGTACTTCCTGTGTGAGCCAGGTGACTGAAATGTTAAATTAGAGCAATCTTGTCGAACCCACCGCCTGCATGTAGCCTGGGGCAGCTTTGAATGTGGCCCAATACAAATTCATAAACTGTGTTAAAACATTATGGGATTTTTTGGTGATTTTTTGTATTTTTTTTTTTAGCTCATCAGTTATCACTAGTGTTAGTATATTTTATGTGTGCCTGAAGACAGTTCTTCTAATGTTGCTCAGGTAAGCCAAAAGTTTGGACACCCCTGAATTAGGGTGAATCACATTGTGTGATTGGAGAAGGTACTGAGAAATACTCTCTATTCAGGAGAGATCACTCATTGTTCAGTCATAATATCTATTACACCTCCCAGATAGGAGATGCATTTCTTCTAATCTCTTATAGGACCTGCACCTTGAACAGTCTGTGGTTGAAATGCAGTTACTACTGGGAGGAGTAATTTGTGCATTGTTTCTACCAATATCAATAGCTATATCCTGGGGGAGATGAGCTGAGAGAGAGAACTCTCTGAGACTAAGACATTCTAAGAAAGAAGAGGCAACTGGCTTGAAGGACAATTTCCTTTTTTTTTAGATTTTATTTTATTGTTTTTGACAGAGACAGAGAGAGACAGAGACAGAGAGAGACAGAGAGAAGGGGGGAGGCCCAGAGCAGTTTCCATAATTGTACATCATCAGTTTTCATCATGTGGGGGGGATGAGAACCAAACTGGGGGTATCCTGCATGGGAAGCACACCCCAGTTTAGCATATGGATCCACATAGGATGGAGCCAGGGCCGGAATTTGATCCTTGGCTTCTGGGGGTTGCAAAGCTAATGCTTAACCCTCTGAGCCATCCTGGCTTCCCTGAAAGACTATTTTCAAGATTAATTTACCTATGCTGTAATTGAAAGTTTTTAATTAAAATGTTTTCAATGGCTTGAAAAAAACCCCTGAAGTTCTTGGACTTCTTCTTTTTTTTAAACACGTTGCTTGGTTTTCTTTTTAAAGTAATTAGCTTTGTATAAAAATGAAAGGTATGTGTCAGGAAATGAAATGAAAATAATCAGAATAATTTCAGCTAACTCACAATTTAAGGAGGTCTTATCTACTGTAATAGCTTTTAAATGCCATGTCACAAAATAAAAAGTTAGAGCAACTTTTTTTTTGGATTAGGCACTCTTATTAATTTGATTTGGCTTTACTTGTAGTAAGAAATTATTAGAGTTGATTTCTTCAGATGATTGCTTGCTTTAATTTTGTATTGGAGTTTCCTGGGCCAGGAGTTTTGTATGTCTCTCAGTCATTTTCTTACTAGAAATCAAAGATATTTGATAATCATAGAAATAATTTACCTGATCACTGTCTGCCTCATGGGCATAGGTAGGACAAAGGAAATGGTGACTATCATTTTGAGGAATCCACAGATGAAAATTATTGCTATATGTACAATAGGAAAATAGTTACCTGGAAGAGATAACTCATCTTGGGGAGGGTCTCAATGTACCTGAAGAGTCTATTAGAGGACATCTACAATTTAGCAACCACCTTAGAATAGTTGCCATTTTCCTAATTCTTGGTATATATAAATTACTACCTCTTCCAAAAATTGATTTCATGTAGCTTTACTACCTTAATTCAGCTTTCTCAATAGTGACTACACTTTATTTTTAAAATAAAAGTAAGTGTGTGACAGTAATAATTTTTCAATCTTACTGTCACTTGTGAAGTGACTCATGATTAATACTGGAATTTAAGTATACACTGAAAAGTCAATGTGTGAAATTCTGGATAAAAACCTATTTTTTAAAGGAATTCTGGAGTGGTAATGGCAATGATTGTTGGTCCTTGTATTTTGAAGGACTATGTACAAAAGTAACATTTAAATAATTGATATTTTTGGTATACACTTAAGGTAAAAGCTTTCAGTTTTTGTAAAAACATATTATTTAGATTTAAAATAAAAACAATTTTTGGGGAAGCTGATGTGGACCCATATGCTGAACTGGGGAGTGCCACCAGTTTGGTTCTCACCGGGGTGAGACCCTGGCCCAGTTCCTGCCCTGTGCAACCTTGTGCCCACCTGTGGAATGAAACTATGTGGAAAAACTAATGATGTGCAACTATGGAGACTGTTCTGGGCCCTCCCCCTTCTCTCTGTCTCTGTATCTCTCTCTCTCTCTCTCTCTCTCTCTGTCAAAAATAATAAAAACAAAATGTAAAAAGTTCTATTGCTATAGATTTAAAAACACAAGTATATAGCCAGTGTTTTAATGTATATTTATTTGAATGAATGTTATAAAGTTTTAGACAAGTCTATTAATTGATTTTAATATCAATGTTGTAATAGTTCTGGACAGTCTATTATTGTTTTTAAAGGTTTACTTTATTGTTTTTGACAAAGAGAGACAGAGACAGAGTCAGAGACAGAGAGAAGGGGGAGGGCCCAGTACAGTCTCCAAAGTTGCATGTCATCAGTATTCAACATTGTTTCATTCCACACAGGTGGGTGGAGGGCTGTGCAGAGCAGGAACTGGTTGGGGACCTCCTGCATGGGAGGTGCACCCCCCATGAACTGGGGGTTGGACTGGGGGCTTTCCACATGGGATGCTCACCCCAGCAAGAACTTAACTGGGGCCACACCCCAGTTCAGCATATGGTTCCATATGAGTTGGGGCCGGGATTCAATCCCTGGACACTGGCGCTGCAAAATGAGCACTTAACCCACTGGGCCATCCCAGCATCCCCGGCAGTCTATTGCTTTATAATGCTCTTGATTTTTTTTTTTTAATTTTTTAAAAATTAGTTTTGACAGACAGAGAGAGAGAGAGAGAGAGATACAGAGACAGAGAAGGGGGAGGGTTCAGAACAGTCATAGTTGCACATCATTGGTTTTTCCACATAGTTTCATTCCACAGGTGGGCACGGGGCTGCACAGGGCAGGAACTGGGCCGGGGTCTCACCCTGGTGAGAACTGAACTGGGGGAGCTCCCCAGTTCAGCATATGGGTCCGCATGGGCTGGAGCCGGGATTCAATCCTCATTCCCCAGGCTTCAAAGGGGACTGCTTTCCCTGCAGTGAATTTTTAAAGAGACTATAAAGTAGATTTTGTTTACTAAAACTCTGTTTCAGAGTTTATGAGCCATACCCACAACACTTCAACTACAGGACTCCACTGACATGATTTCTTAGTTGCAACTTAGAAACCTATGGTTAAGACCAAGAATAAGCTTCCTCTAACTTTGGCATCTAGACTTGGAATCTAGACCAAACAAATAGCATCCAGCAAGCAAGACCCATTCAGGAATGAACATCCTACAAACAAGTTGTGTTCCCACTGTGGGAAAGTGTGAGGAAGGGGAGAGATTTCCTTTGGCTCCTGGAGTCTTACCGAGCTTGAGAGAAACCCAAATTGAGGAAACCTGGCAGAGACGATGGCAGGCACAGATTCAAAGGAAGACCTTGAACATTTGCCCTCAAATCATCTTGCTTTCAAGTTAATAAACATTTTTAAAGACGTTGAAGAGTGCTTAGGGATGGCCTGCAGCTCTCCTCGCCCTGGGAGCTGTTCCCCTACTCATCCGCCTGGACCTTTCTGGAACGGCCTCAGGAGTGAGCAGTCAGGGGCCTTCCCTGGGAAGAATCTTAAAACTGGAACTGAGAAAAGAAAACCAGTCTCGAGGTCCTGGAATGTGGGCTGTAACGCTGACGGCATGTCAGCCCTGTGTTTCCTGGCAGGGTTTCAAAGAGGAGGAAACCACTTCGCAAAGAGAAAGAGAAGAGGGAAGCTGTCGCGTGGGAGAGCCAAGGAGAGAGTTCGCGGTATCTATGTTGCCTGGGCTTCCACTGTTTACTGAGCTGGCCCAACACCTTCCCATCCTGATGTTCCATGAGGCACGTACCTTCCCCAGGTTATTTTAGCGTAATTTTCGTTAAAAAAAAAAATCCAATCTGAGCTGGGTTTATTTCCTACAACGTAGGATATCAACGATTTTATTTTCACCTGTCTCTCTTTAATTATTTGAATGTTAAATACAAATTAATATCAAAGAAATATTGGAACAATAATGACATATTATAAGCATCATGGAAGTAATGACTTCCATGATGCTTATAATATGCCAGACATGTTTTTTGTACTTTGCTTACATAAACTTATTGAATCCTCAATATGATTCTGTGAAGTAGATTGGCACCATCTCCAGTTGACATTAAGCACAGAGAGATGAAGTCTTCTGTCCAAGTTTAAGTGTATGTATTGGTGCCAACTGTTGTACCCTGAAGGTCTGGCTCTGCCATGCTGTGACCTACTATGCCTCTCTGCCTCTGACTGGCACGCTTCCTGCCTTCCCAGCCATCCATCCTTCTATCCTACTGTGAGTCATCTCAAGACTGTTAAATGAACAAAAGAAGCTAAGTGCCTGTTTTGAGAGCAATAGCCCTATTTCATAAATTTACACGTTTGTGATCAACAGGGGAGCTAGCTCTCATCCTCTGCAAGTATTAAGTCTTTCAATCTCCGCCCCCCCCGCCCCCCCAAAAGTGTCGATACAGACTGTTCAGTCTGGCAGATGCAGATATAACTTAAGCACAAAAACCCAGCCTGAAAGCACTGCCAAGTTGCAGTGTGACTGTCCTCAGACTTAAGGCAAAGTCATCTTGAAATGAAACTTCAGCAGAAGATAATGTTGTCAGTATGTCTGAATTAGTCTGTTTCAGATGAAGAAATTGCCTGAATCGTTCAAAGACATCTTAGCCTCTCAGAAAGCTCATCATCACCCTCACCCCCCACACAGAGCTCTCTCACGTCTAAACAGCAACAATTAGTAATTGTCACTGTTCATGCATCACCAGACATACCCTACGATGTGATTTCCATCTCCCAGGAAAATCTTCACGATCTTGTCACATCTTGTGGCCTTTTGTTGCCTGATGAATTACATCATTAGCATGTGATGTTCCCTATGCAAACTGTTCTCAAATTTTTATTAGGTTATAATTTTTAAAATAGATGATCACAAAAGATTTGTTTCTGACCATCTGTTTCTTGAATTTTAAAGTGTTTTGATGTCACGTAGATATTCTGGTGTTTACAATGTAATTGTGATATAATGACTGGTTTTCTTCAAAAGTGATCTTCAAGGAGCCGGGTGCCTGTAAGGGAGTGGTGTGGATTAATACTTGTTCCATGACTAATTTTATAAACTATTGAACAAGGGGTTTGATTTTCCCAGGAATTTCTGCTTCTTTAAATATTGGTCCAAGTGTTAGTGCCTTCTTATTCCAAAATGTCATGGTCACAGTATAGTGAATGCTGATGTGTAATTATTTTACAGAGTTTCTATTTGGTTTTAAAGATTGGGTGAAAAAATATTCAGAGATTCTCCTCCTAGTTAAGCCGTATCAAGATTAAAGAATTTTTTTTTTTTTGGAACCTTAGTATTATGTTAGAATCACTACAATGAGAAGGATCACTGGTAGGACTGGTTTGTGGAAGAATAAAAGGTTAAATAGGGACTAAGATGAATCACAATTAAAACTGGAAGAAAAGGGCATGCTGAGATTTAAGGCAACCAAGGTGAAGTCTGAGGTAATTAAATATAATTTATATACAAAATAATCTATAATTATATGACAATCTAATCAAAGAAATAAGTTTCGAATTAAAGGATTGCCAAGAAGGACAAAGAAACTTTTGGGGGTGACAGATATACAGGGTGGCTGAAACGTAGGTATACAGTTGAATCAATGAAATTCATCACACAGATTACATGGGTACATATAGACATCTGTTGTGATGAATTTCATTGATTCCTTTATATATCTACTTTTGGGCCTCCCTGTATATGTTCATTGTGTTGATTGGACCAATAGTTTCTCAGCTGCATAAGTGGATCAGAACACACTTATAAACACACTTAAGTATAAATTTTACACTTTGAATGTATGGAGCTTATTGTATGTCAGTTATGCCTCAATGAAGCTGTTAAAATGAAGCAATAGTAAGGACCCAGCTCACAGGGAGGCTAAGTACAGTGCTCACCCCTAAGTCCTGACCAAGCAGCCAGCAGGTTTTCCTTTCTGCTGTCCAGCCTGAGAGGGGAGCTGCTGTTCATCACACAAACACTTATCAGTCATACCGAGAGGGGCACGTGAATGCAAGGGGACTTCACCAACAGGGAGATGTGTTAGAGCCCCCGTACATGAGACCTGGGGGGAAGTGAGAGATCCTTTCGTTCCTAGGGAAATGGATTTACATGTCCATGTTCTGCAGGAGTGACCTTCTCAGGCTTTTTTGTGAGCATTGGTGGTCTGTCCCTGCTACGCTGAAAGAGTGGGAGTCATTTGTATTCCATGGAAAGTCTGAATTTAGGGCATTTGCTCTCCATTCTCAAGTCACTGATTGTCACAACACCTGGGAAGGAACCTGCCCTTCCTGTGATGCTACACATTTAAAGATTTATTTTATTGTTTTTGACAGAGAGAGAGAGAGAGAGAGAGAGAGAGAGAGAGAAGGGGAAGGCTCAGAGCAGTCTCCATAGTTGTACATAATCAGTTTTCAACATAGTTTCATTCTAAACATGTGGACGGGCAGCACAGGGCAGGAACCAAGCAGGGGCCTCTGGCATGGGAGGCTGAACGCAACTTCCAAGCAGGGGCCTCTGGCATGGGAGCTGGGGGCTGAACCAGGGTCCTCCCACATGGGAAACTCGCCCTGGTAAGAACTGAACTGGGGCCACCCCCAAGTTCAGAATATGGGTCTGCATGGCTGGGCCCAGGATTCGATCCTCAGACCCCAGGGCTGCAAAGTGAGTGCTTAACCCACTGAGCCATCCTGGCTTCCCCAACACATTTAGTCATCATTGTTCCCACAGTTCTTCAATGCCTTTAAAGGAAGGGTTTCTGTTTGTTTGTTTGTTTGTTTGTAATTTATCTGGCTTTCTCTAATTGCTGAAAGGGTTGCTCTGCCAGGACCTTTCTACATCCTTCATGTCATGGCAGTCCTGTGCACTGTACTTAAAACCTCATTCTGATGTTGCATATAATTACCAAAGCTGTATCTGAAGGACACATTTCACAAAAGGTTTTTATTTGCCTGTAACTGGGAACACAGTCACATGGCCTGTGGGTTGAATTTCCTCAGGCAATGTGCTTTGGCATCACGTTTCCAATAGGGCTGGGTCCCTACTCTCTTCTGGGTGCCAAGTTCTCTCTTTGCCTCAGCCTCCCCCTAAACACCCTTGCTGTATTATACCTGAGGGGAGTCCACAACTCTGTCTGCTGCCTGGTCTCTGTGTCATCGGAGTTTGTGATCTTCGTCTACTCTAGCCCTGAGAAGATAGCAGCCATTCTGTCTTTGTGTCAGAATCTTTGTGTGACAAGCTGCCGTCTTGGAGCTCCTAGGATGTTTAAGTTGTTATAAGGGTCCTTCTCTATGTTTTATGTTTTGAAAATTATGCAAAGAGGCTCTGAGAATATCTTTGCTACTATTTGTTTGTTTACTTATTTTTTTCAGTTACATTTGACATACAATATTTGATTGGTTTCAGGTGTACAGTATAGTGATGAGACATTTATATAACTTACAAAATCTTCATTCCAATATATGTGATTCCCACCTGACACCATACTTGTACTATAGTTATTACAGTGTTATTGATTGTATGTCCTATGCTGCACTTTATTGTTTTTTTTATTGTTAAATGTATTGGGGTGACATTGGTTGGTAACAATTACATAGTTTCCAGGTGTACAAATCTACATGACATTGTCTATATATTGCTTTATGTGCTCACCACCCAGAATCAGCTCTCCCTTCATCACCCGGTATCTGCTGCCCACTCCCAACTCCTCTCCCCATGCTGCACTTTACATCTCTGTGACTGTTTAGCGACTATGAATTTGTACTTCTTGATTGCTTTCCTTTTTCACCTACCCCTCCAACTCTCCTTCCATCACGCCTACAAATCTAGTACCCATCTGACACCACACACAATCATTACAGCATTACTCCATGTTCCCATGCTATGCTCTACATCCCCATAAGTAATGCTTTGCAACAACCAAACTATATTTCCCAATCCCCTCCCCTTATTTCACCCACTCTCCCAACCCTCCTCTCATCTGGCAAGAAACAGAATGTTCTCTATATCTGTGAATCTGTTCCTTTGGATTTCACCTATAAATAATGTGAATTTGCATCTGTCTTCCTCTGTCACTCCACTCGATGCCATACCCGCCATGTCTTTTGATTTAAACGTTTACCGTGTGTAACTTGAAAGCAACTGTTGATAGGCGTGTAGCCCTTGCCATTCCATCATTTACACTTCTTTGCTTTTCTAACATTCCTTGTAGTATTGTCTTAGTGGTGATGAACTCCTTTAGCTTTTTTTTTGTCTGAGAAGCTATTTATCTGTCCTAGAATTTTGAATGATAGCCTTGCTAGATATGTTAATCGTTGTAGATTCTTGGTTTTCATCATGTTGAATATTTTCTGCCATTCCCCTCTGGCCTGCAGTTTCTGATGAGAAATCAGCTGAGAGTCATATGGGTGCTCCCTTATAAGTTACTAGTTGCCTTTTTCTAGCTGTTTATAGAATTTTCTCTTTGTCTTTAACTTTTGCTGTGTTAAGTTAAGGTATATCTTGGTGTGGGACTATTTGGGTTCATCTTGTTTGGGACTCTCTGAGCTTGTATGTCTATTCCCTTTGCTTGGTTAGGAAAATTTTTAGTTATTATTTCTTCAAATAAATTTTCTATCCCTTGCTGTTTTTCAGCCCCTCTGGTACCCCTATGGTACAAATGTTGCTATACTTGATGTTGTCCCAGAAGAATCTTAAACTATCCTTTTTTAAAAAATTCTCTTTCCTTTTGGTTCTTCTGATTGGGAGTTTTTTGCTATTTTTTTCCCCCCCCAGATCATTGATCTGTGCCCCTGCTTCAGCTAGTCTGGAGATTCCTGCTATTCCATTCTTCATTTAAGCTCCTGTAATCTTTTTCTCAGTCTGGTTCTTTTTTATTGTCTCTATGCTTCTGTCTCCTTATTGAAATTGTCATTAAGTTGCTTGAGCATCATTATAACCATGGTACTGAGATCTGTCTCTGCTATGTTGTTTGCTTCCATCTCATATTTCTGGTGTCCTTTCTTTTCAGATGTATTAATCTAATATTTCTTTGTTTCTTCATTCTGGCCGCCTCTCAGTTTGTAGGTATTCTGCTCCTTAACCCTACACTCACTGCTGTAGCTTCTTCCAGGGCTCACTGCTAATGCCTGGAGGAGGAGGGAGGGCGGAGGTCTGGAAGGGCGAGTGGGGGAGGGTGACTAGTGCATATGTTCTCCACCTGGCACTGGGAGCAGTGTGTATGGGTAGTGCTGGTTTATGCTTTCCTGTATTCTGTTTGCCCTCAGGTCTCTGCCCTGAGTCTTGGGCTTAGCTGACTTGCATGTTGATTCCTCAGACAGGACTTGCTCCTGGACAGAGAAGTGTGCCCACAGCCTTTCTCTCCTTCTCTGTCCTGGCTGTGGTTTCTCACCACCTCCAACATTCCCTCTCTTCTCAGAACCAGAGTGAATTTGGGCTTTGATGTCTCGTGGCACCTGTGTCTGTACCTCTTGGGGCCAGAGTGAGATCTGGTTTCGGTGTCTCAGCCCCATCCTCTGGGTCTTTTTTCCTCTGTCTGGAATGCTCACCTGCTGCCTTCTTCCTCTTCCCTCCCCTAGTCACAGAGTTCCAAGAAGGGACACATGTCCACCTGCAGGTACTTCCGTGCAACAAGAGTCCCTGAGCTGTGTTTGTGTGTTGTATAGGGAATCCTTTGTTGGATTATAGATGTTCTGTTTGTTGTAATCTCCAGGGGAGTTTTTTAAGAACCTCTCTCGTGCCACAATTTTTTTTTTTGCCTCCCCCACCATACTCATATATTTGTTTTTTATTCACAAATCTGTGCCAAGAAAAATTGTTCTTCTTTAAAGAGTTGATGTGTTTTATCTATCTATCTATCTATTTATCTATCTATCTATCTATCTATCTATCTATCTATCTATCTATCTATCTATCTATCTATCTATCATCTACCTATCTACCTCCCTCCCTCCCTACCATGTATTATGAGGATATACACAACCAAAGTGGAATTTCAGTAGCAGCAACAATGTTATAGTCAGAATACTTGAATCTTCTTTTCAGTCCTTTGCCTGGAAATTTTCTACTTTTCTTAGTTATTGTAGGCTACTTTAAATTCTTTCAGAAATAGGATGGATGGAAGTCATTTAATACATAAAAGTAATTTGTGTAAAAAAAAAATTACACTTAATATAAATTTTAGTTTGCTTAATTACCATGCAGAACAATGACAGATTATGCATATCTTTAAATGTTAATCTGAGAAACACTTTTGTAAGGCATATTTGGTTATAGTATTGAATTCTGCTCATATATATGAATAATTTATAATTCCTGAGGTAAATGTTTTTTTCTTATAAGAAAACAAATAGAGCCAATATTTATCATCTGTCTCTAAATGTATCATTTCCCTAGCCTTTAAATTAATCTTGGGAAATATCCATAAGAAAATTGGATAGCATGTCATAGAGTTCAAGGCACCACAGTTTGTTATATTAATTACCCTTTCCATGGAGCCAAGATTATTCACTATTTACGCTTTTGTGGGTAGACAGAAATGGCTTCCTATCCTCATTTGTTCAGAAACAGAAGACATCTGGTAGTAGATTGTGTTGAAATCATTTGGCTGAGAAAAAAAGAAGAAAAACCATCCATTTCACAGTCTGCCAGATGGTTGACAAAGAATGCCTTTACTGATTTGTGGGGGAAAGTTTTCTTAAGTTCTGTGCATTTCCTGAGAACAAAATGAGCAGAGAACCTCAGACCGAAAATACAGCAGTACTGCAGTGGTTCTGTAGGTGTTAAAGACCTTTTCAGTCCTCAACTATTTCATGTTAGAGCACAGGTTTTCTGAGGATGGGGAGAATACAGTACTTTGGATTTCAAATCCCGTATCTTGATATAGTATACTGTTACTAAATTTAAAGCATCCTATGATTGCCAGTTTTCACACTTACCTGAAAGGAAATGTGATCAAAGATTGAATAACACAAGCACATGATTATCCTTGATCAAAGCCCCTTTCAGCGTCTGTTGAAATTGATAACAGTCCCCCCGGGGCGGTTTTGGCTGATGCTCTCTTTATCCTCCCTGGATTAATTTAAAAGGGAGACTCATTTTACAGAGAAGAAGCTGCTACTTTCCTTTGTTTTGGCAGGAGCTAAAAAGAATTACCTTCCTGTTCTCTCTTGAAAGCTTTGAATGCAGGCAGTGTTTGCTGCGTTTTTACCCTCCTAGGTTTCAGACCTGTCCTGCCACCTTCTACATGACACAGGGGCAGCTCAGCGGGCTTTGGCATCAGAACGAGGGCCACCTGTTTTGTTTTGTTTTGTTTTTACCAGTTACTGCTCTGTGCTCTGGGGAAATTACCCAGCCTAAGTGTCAGCCTCACATCAGGTTGTTTTGAGGATTAAATGAGACAGTGTAATGTTAAATATTCAGTAAATGGTAGCAAGAGTGATAATGGTCATAATTATCTGCCTCAGTGACAAACATCTACCCTCCCCTGTTTCCACTTTTATCAAAATGCGTAAGTATTTCTACCAGCGAACCTCCAAATGGGCTTTCTCACTCTGGTCTGACTCTCTTTGTCATTAAACATCTTGTTGGTATCTGTCTTAGTTTGGACCGTCTAAATAAAAGATCAAATGTTGGGTGGCTTAAAAAATAGAAATGAATTTTCTCACAGTTTAAGGGAGTGATATTCAAGATCAAGGTGCTGGCATGGTTGCTTTCTGATAAGGGCTGTCCTCCTGGGAAGGCAGACTGCCACTTTCTCTTTGTGTCCTGCTGTGGCCGAGAGAGGCGGGGAGCAAGTTTGCCAGCATCTCTTCTTTTTTTTTAGAGATTTGTTTTGACAGACAGAGAGAGACAGAGACAGAGAGAGACAGAGAGAAGGGGGAGGGCCCAGAGCAGTCTCCATAGCGGTACATCATCAGCTTTCCACATGGTCCCATTCCACACAGGTGGGCGGAGGCCAAAAAGGGCAGGAACCAGGCCGGGGACCTCCCACATGGGACCAGGCCCCCGCAGCCTGGGAGCCAAACCAAGGCCTCCCACACATGGGAAGCTTGCCTAGGCAAGAACCGAACTGGGGGCCTCCTGCATGGGAAGCACACCTCAGTTCAGCATATGGGTCCGCATGGGCTGGGCCCAGGACTCATTCCTCGAACCCCTGATCTGCAAAGCGAGTGCTTAACCCACTGGGCCATCCCAGCTTCCCCTGGTGTCTCTTCTTATAAGGGCAGTAGTACCATCATAAGGGCCTCACCATCACGAGTTCATCTAAACCCAATTACCTCCCAAAGGCCCCATCTCCTGCTACCTTCCCATGAGGGGTTAAGTTTCAGCACATGGATTTGGGGGGACAGAATTCAGCTCCTTACGGTGTCTGAGCACAGGGGCTGTCTCGCTTTCCTTTGGCATTTCTCAGAGCTCAGTCCAGTGCTTCCTGAGGGACTAAAAGTCAAACGTAATGAAGTGACTCTTTCAGTCTATGAACTCAAAGTGACACTAGAGCGGCAGACACAGTTACTCTGAAAAATCCCAAGGCCCCAGGATCACCTGAAAAAATAGATGACATTGGCACCACCCTTGTTCTCAGAAAGAGGAAAACTTGCTCTGGTGGTCCCTCAGGGGAAGTGATTTGAGATGTGCCCTCCAGCTGGGATCAATCATGGTGACTGTCCTCTCCAGGCAGTCGAGTGCAGAGGTTATCCCACAGACACCAGAGTGCAGAAGGCCAGGGTTTAAATGTCAGCTCTGCCACTTCATGCTGTGTGAACAGGGGCCTCACTTTTCCCATCTGTATGGTAAGGCTCCTAATAGTAGCTTCCTCGTAGGCTTGTAGTGAAGATTATATGCTACACATTCATTCTCTCTCTCTCTCTCTCTCTCTCTCTCTCTCTCTCTCTCTCTCTCTCTCTCTCTCACACACACACACACACACACACACACACACACGCAGAGTTCATCTCTCACACTCGGAACTCACAGCAGTCTCTGGTGTGCAGTAAGTGCTGTATAAATAAAAGGTGCCGCTATTATTATTACACGTTTTGGGAGACAGGACTGGGAAGTGTTCTTGTTGTCTGCCTTCCTGTGTACCTGTGGCAGGGACCCGAGCTGGAATGCTGGTGCAGGCTGACTCCAGCTGAGGAAACACATTCCATCCTCGAGCACCTCCCAGCTTTGTCTCTTTGGACAAATGAAAAGGAGTTAGGATTCTGCTCTAGACTCTAGGATTAAAAGGAATGCGTGGTTTTCTATTGTACCTGCATTTATAATTGAAGAATTTATCCAGGCATGGGCTTTTGATATGATTTCATCCTACCTTTATGAACTTTGCCTTTTTCTTTTCCAAGAATCTGTACAGGCAGACTAATTCTGGTTACGAATGAAAATAAACACTGGTATCACTTTATATTCCCAGTCAACACACTATGGTCACTTACTTACAGATGGAAAATAGAGAAATGGAAAAGTGGAAAGAGTTTGATCTGGACTATTAAAAAGCCTGTGTGGTACTGATCTCAGCTCTGACGTTTCAGTGAATGTGTAGGTGGCTAAGGACGGAAATGAATGATAGTTGCCAGCCCTCGTGGCTATTCCCGTACATGGGTAAGAAGTGGCCCAGCAGCATCTGTACAGTGTCTGATTATGTTTCTAATAACAATAGCTACCTTTCATTATGCGTAAAAGGTACTTTTCATTGATAAATAGGTAAGACATTGTATATATGGCATCTTTGAAAGAGACGTTAAGTGGGAATACTTGCTATATTCTTTTTTCATTTGAATACCCTGAGTTTCTATTTTTTATTCTGTTTGGTGTATTAATTTATGGTTACCCCCTTTAGCGAATAATCAGTTTTTATGAGCTTTTATCAATTTATGTAAAGAGCAGTACTTTGGAGAGTTAGGGAATGGTTGGGAAGGGATGTGATGACTACGAAGTGCACTATAAAATTACACATGGCTAAGGTGGAAAGTTTCTGTGACTTTAGGTGGTCACATAGGTATGATTTAATCTCCTAAATGAGACTGAGTTTCTCAATCTATATTTAGTATTTCCTCTTCTTTCTGGTAAGGATCTTAGACTATTTACTCACCCTATTTTAAGAATAGGATATTAGTACTTTCTGTTCTAAAATGCCTTCCAGGACAGGAATCTCTCTAAGTAGAGGAAGTATATAACTGTAAATAATAGATGCATTCATTCCCAGCCAACTATGTAGATTTTGGCTAAAATGCACCCTTATGTCTATCAAACCTTGTATTTTGATAGATTCCCTCATAGGTGACTTCTAGCATACTGCTTTGTAAATATTTAGGAAGAAAAACTGGACTAAGTATCCAGATGGTAAATTTCCACTGCCAAATAGACTTTTTAGTATAAATTTTAAAAGTACATTTAATTAGAATTAAAAATTTCAAATATTACTTTGTAGGGATTCCTCGAGACATTTAACTGTCTGATTAAACCTCTCTTGCTGTGGAGAGGAGATAGCTCAGCTGCTTCTAGCATGGTGCTGAGACAGCTCAAGTAGGCTGGTTGGCTTCATAATATCATAGAATTATATTTGTAGAAGTGCGTGTCATTGCCGTAGGAACCAGGTAAGAAATGGAGATAGATTAGCAAAATCCTCCCTCCTTCCTTGGGAAACTGAACATAACATATTGAAAGAGGTCACAAATGTCATCTTTGTACATGACAGATTATTTTTCAGTATGTGAATGATAGTATTTCCCACTAAAAGTTCAAATTTCCACTTGAAGTATTTTCAAGGCTAATGTCCTTAAATCTAGGAAAAGTTGGACTTAAGGTGAAATTAAAATTTCTGTCATTTAATTAATTTTATGTAACTAAGATAATTTTACATTATTTATTGAAAATGATGTTAACTAAACATGTAGAGCATAGTTAAATATATAAATTGTATAAAATGTATAAGTTGATAAAGTTGACACCTTGATCAACATGTAAACTCCATTTAGAGAGAATGAACTCAGAACAGCCCCAGAACACTGTAACTGGGAACATTTAATACTGCAGAATAGGAAATGTTTGCCCAACAGATGAACCATTTTCAAGTTGATTATTAATTTGAAAAATATGCTTTTCTCCAGCAACAACATCACAGCTCTTTCCTTTACTGGGAACTGAATAAAGCATTCTTTCCTTTGGCAGAGAGGGTGGCTGCCTCACCCACAGCTCAGAAGACCATATAAACAGAGCAAGAGAATAAGTCTTGGTTACCCTGTGAACCAGAAAGCTGACATTTTGCTAAGCTTGTTATTAGAGAACCCATCCCTCCTTGTATGCACTGCCATGTGGTGGAACACGGAGCTTGGAATACGCAGTGCTGCATTTGATTTCCTGTCAGTCCACCAATTTCCCACTGTATGATTTCAGAATTCACACAATACTAGTAAGCCTCAGTGTCTTCAACTACAAAGTGGGAGTAAGGCTATTCACTTTGCAAGGTTTTATAAATATAATATGAGATAATAAATGTTATATATTTAACATAGTGATTGGGAAATACTGAATAGTTACTATGAGTAAATATTAGAAGGATGTAATGCTAGATCTCATGCGTGAACTTTCAGCATGAGAAAAAATAGAGACAGAAAGAATGAAACAAACTGGAGTATTCATTAAAGAAATAGAGTATGCAAAAAATAATAAAGAAAAATAAAGAAAAAACCCAGAAAGAAAAGAGAGAGAGAGAGAGAGAGAGAGAGAGAGAGAGAGAGAGACAGAGAGAGAGAGAGAGCGGGAGAGCG